>JAHZNA010003266.1:0-10920 GCA_027743935.1 Sinodicranocentrus sp. ZH6
TTTTCTCACTGAATTGTTCTTTTTAGCTCAAAAAGTAGAAACTACTTTGGAGTGTGGGGTTCCGCATGAAATTAGTTGTTTTTTGCTTTTAGCTGAAACTTTTGTACTTGGATGCTTTGCTAATTATTTTAAATGTATGATGCAGTTAATTGTTTGGTGAGTGGGGAAATATATTTTGAAATTTTGAAATAAACAAAATACTAACTTGCACGTGCATAACTTTAATTTTTGTAGTGTTAAAAATGTGAACGAAACTAGTTCCTTGAGTTAAAGCGTTGACTGAAAAGAATAAAGTTTGCAAAGTTACACTTGAACTCAAGTATTTTCTCCTATATATAAGATATCCTTCGAACCAACGAAATACCTCTTTAAAATATTATAATGGGGCAACGCAAGAACCATGTATGAATTTTCTCCATTGGATCTTGAATATTTCGAACTTTGCATAGATGTAGCCATAACTTACAGGATACAATGTTAATGCTAACCAAGGATATCTTGAAGATAGTGACTTTCTTGCTTTTTAAAAAGGTAAAAAACAACAACTGTGCACAATGTATTGCAGCATTAGGCAGCTACCCAACAAATTGATTTTTCTCCTTCATTTAACGTAATTACCTTCTTAAAAAACAATCCCTTCGTTGAGCAGAAACCTTGCTGGGGTATCCAGTTGATCAAGTAAAATGACTATTCAATTTATGCTCCCTCTAATTAATCTCTTGAAATGAATTCTTGTCGACAAATCTAATCTTGGAAATCACATCGACAACAGATTAACGATATCCATCTTCATTTGCATTTGAACAAGAGTTCCATGCTCGTTAACAAATCCCAACGAATATAATGGCGCTATTGGCAGAGAAAATGGGAGTTTGTTCTTGTCGACTAAACCTCCAAGAAAAACTCTTACCCACTTCCGTCATCTTCCTCATATATAATTATGCAAGGAACATGATGAACAAGAAAGATGTTTGGAGAACATTAAGACATAAAGAAAATAGGGTAAAAGGGAAAAGCAAGGGTGGATTTTCTTCTGCCCTTCGTCTTCCTCTTGGTTGAGCAAGTTCGGTTCCCTTGAAATGGCGAAATGACTCGTTAAATCGCATTTTCTCAGAAATTACTTTCTTCCGCTTGTGCTAACTGCTAATGCTCTCCAACAGCTACAAACAAGAAAGATTTTAGGAGAAACATGAGAGAACAAACTCTTCCACCTAGTTCCAACGAGAGGGAGGGAAAACGTGGAAAATCTCTTCGCTCATTCATGACGATCAAGAGAGAAACTAGCATGTTTTTCCTTTCCTAACTTTTCTTCAAAAACAAATGCATGTGTTTCGAGAGAGAAAGTTTTTTTCCTTGGGAAAAGACTGCCACCTCGAGTAAGATGTTTTGAAGAAAAAGAGGAAATGGCGTTTTCAACTGTGTTAGTGATAATTTAAAACAAGGAGGGAATAACTACATTGCTTATTTCCTCATTTCTCAGCATCCTCATCATCATCTTGAAGTCGTCACAGGAAAAACGCAAAATGTCATTTGTGTCTCAAATATATTCAGGATGAGAACGGTGTAAAGCAATGTGGCGGTGTTTTTATCAGAGGAACATGTCCACATTTTCTAAACACTGGAATATTTTTATTGACGGAAAAGGGGAAGATTTTAAACGTGTTTGAGATGTTAGCGTTCTCAAAAAACTTTCTAGTAAATTCACGCTGGAAGTTCCAGTAAATGATGGAGGAAATGTTTTCAGGAAATGAGGAATTACCTTATTGGCATGATGGAGATTTTAGTAGGCTTCTTATTTAAGGATTTTTACAATGTGATAAGTAGTGATGACTTTGTATAGTGAATACTGCTACAAGCTCGAGGAAACGAATCTACAGTACTACCAATTTTTAAACAAACAAATAATTTTTAACAGCGTTTAACATACTTACAATTATATTTCAAATTATATTTTACTTTTTAAAGATTTGAAAAAATATTATTTCAGTTCACCCCGTGATCCACGTTCCAAATCAGCTAGTGGGTGCACCTGTCAACACCGATGTCACTTTAGAGTGCAACGTTGAAGCATATCCGTAAGTTAATGAAAAATTGTTGTTGTCTAAACCCCATTCACTTTATCAAGAAAATCCCATCTAAGTATTAAACCTAATGTTAAAGTGCAACCATTTTTTTCTGTAAATTTCCAGAAGGAGTATTCACTTTTGGGTGAGAGACCAAGGTAAGACTGTCAACTGTACCGATCCATACTCCCTTACTTGCAGCTTTATGAAGCTTGCTGGTAAATTTTCATGAAGCTTTTTTAACCCTCATATATTTCTTAAAAATCAAGACTATTTTTATGATTACACCCCCTCCCTCACTTTTCCTTGTTTACAGGGTCGTTACACAATTTTTATTTCCAAATCTTAACACATTATTTATCACCGACAATTATTTCAAGTGACAAAGCAACTGCAATAAATTCCCTTTGAAAAAGTAAATTCTTAAGAGTAAACCATTCTAAAGAGCAATAAGCCATGGGAAGTGAGCCACACATAGCGATTTTCCCTTTTCAAATACATAAATGACACGACACAAACATAAAAGTTATTACGTTCATACGCGACAATACTACAAGCCAAGAAAAACTCTTAGTCTCTCCTTGTCTTCATCTCAAGATTCACTAAAAACCCGTTCATCTGTGGAAAAAAGCATCCCAGGAACATACGTCATGGTCATAATTCTGACACCCAAAGTTTTTTCCGGTTCAGTGAAAGAATGGGATTAAGATGGGGAACAAGTGTATTTGAAAAACATGCTTGTTTTCTCCTCAAAAGATTTTTTCCTTCTGATGGCCAGTTTTTCCCCATTTGAAATGAAATTCGTGTTTATGACACAAAACAAGGTAGAATCCTTTCCGATTGTTATCATCACGATTATGACTATTACGGATATTTTGTGAGCCGTGTTTTATCATCAAAATCAAACTCAACCTCACAATAGCAATGATGAAGATGTTAACTGCAGACAAAAATGAATGAATGACTCAATAAAAAAATGCAATTCTACGGAGAAAATTATGTTGTTCAAGTTTTTTATACGAAAAAAGATGTACATCACTAGAGTGCAAGCTGTACTCTCTACTTTCCTGAAGAATATAAGCTTAGGAAAAAGAAAGGGGAGGGTTTTTCTCGGGAAAAGAGGATATTTTTCAGGAGAGAAATGACAAGGGACAAAATGAGACAAACTTTCTCGCCCTCAGCTTTCGCAGTTATTTGGTGGGCTATTTTTAAAATGAAATTTTTCCTTTATCATTCACCCACATTATATTTTACGTTTGGTGATATCTTTTGACATTTTTTTTTCTCTCGATTTGAAAATATTGAGAAATAGAGAATGAACACAAGTTTTTTTTTCCGGCTAGGCCAGCGAACTGGGAAAAATGAGTTATGAGAGTTACTTGACATGTGAGGCGACAACCGGGTGTGCTGCTTGGCATGAGCAAAAAGCCCGTCTAAAATTGTCAGTGTACATTTGTGCTCGAAACAATCCCACATTTTTTCCCTCTGCTAGGATGTATTTACAAAAGGGATGGGGAAACAGATCAAAATTAAATGTAAGCGAAGCCGGATATAAAAAAATTGAATGAGGAGGAATGTTTGAGAGCAAGAGGAAATAATCCAGTGACACATTTTCCTGACTGGTTTTCACATTTATCGACATTCCCCACATGCCCAGAGTATCCAAAGGGTGTGATACCGACAAGAGATTAAAATATTCTCTGACTTGGGTTACAATTGAGGTCAAAAAAGACACAAAAAGGTGGTACCGTTCTCGAACGTGTTATCGATTCACTCAAATACTGAAAAATGAGAGGATACAAAAAAGAGAATATGAAGATGAAAAGGGGAAAGATGTGTAATTGGAATATACACATACCACTTGAGAAAATTAGGCCCAGGTGGGGAATCCTCTTTTTTATTTCGGAGCTCTGATCCTTTCTGTTTGAGAAAAATGGGCACTTGTTTTTTGAGAAAGGAAGGTAGAATGTTGATTAGGATTTGGTTGAAAATTGGAGTCTTGATGCCTCTTTGGCAAGAAAATGATACTGTTTTGCAATTGTTTTGTGACCTGATGACTTTTTCACACTTGAAGTGAGAGTCTTCCCCTTTCAAACAATTTCTTTACGGGGAAAGTTTCCAAGTGGAGAAAACTTTTTCGAGGTAATGCTTGTGCACTTTGGGAAAAACTTTTTTCAAGAGCCTTTCACACTTTGTTAAATGAAGAGAATTTTTAATTAAAATTTAATCAGTCTTTGTCTACCTCTTTTTCCGGATAAAAATTAAGACAAGCTTGTTCATTTTTTTAAGGAGCTGCGTGCTTGCTTATTTTTTAATTATGGACTAAAAAAATTATCATCCTTTATTTGTAACACAGGAAGCGCTATGATAATCTCAGGTGACCGGTATGAAGTTCAAGAAATAACGAAATCCATGTTTGAGGTGAAGATGGAGTTGGTCATTAGAAGATTCCGAAAGTCCGATGCTGGCTCATATCATTGTATCGCAAAGAACTCATTAGGGGACGTCGATAGCGTCGTTAAACTTCATGGTATGTCTCAAAACTTTCACTTTCCTCCTTCTTGGGGAATATTACTCTTTCGGTACATTACTGACTGGGCGTAATGGGGTATTCCCATATTCTCAGTGTAATCAACAGGAAATATAATAACAAGATATGGATCATTTGGGGTTCATCTTGGGTACTGAGAACCTTGTAATTTTAGCAATTTACGAGGCGAAGGGAAACCTATAAAGGAAATGAGAACATGGGAATTTTCAATATTGACTATGGGGGGGAAATATTGTAGGGTATTATTATTATTAGATTTTTTTTCCTTCAGCAATACCTCCAGGGACGAGGCTTTTGAAAAGAGAATTTTTATTATTTGGTTTGGTTGGATGGAAATTGATTTTTTTATGAAAAAAAATATTCCAGAGCTCAAAGTGGGTAAGGAAGGGGTCAATTCCGTTGACAGATCTGGAGCACCAGATGGTCAACGAGGGACAGGCTACGATGACGACGACGATGATGACATGGACGGTGGCTATTATGAAGAAGGGGAAAGAGACTTAGACTTTGATACAACGTCCATGTCACGAAACAATAATAACAGGAATAGGAACCCGCACGCAAGGGACAATGTCCTCGTTGGGGTTGGAGGAAGAGGGGCAACTGCAATATCCACTATTGACCAATTTGGTGGATCCAGCTCAACAAATGGTGGAGATTCCGCTAACAACCATAATTCTCATAGTAGTAGTCATAATAGTCATGGGCGAAAACATAATAATTACACGCCAGGTGGTGAGCGTGATAGAATTGCTTCCACCAACGGATCTGGTAGTGGTAAAGGGAAAACTGAGGTGAGGACTCGCCACACAAAAAAGCCGCACTCTTCTGGAGCCGGTAAAAATTTGGATGCTCCGGCGAGCCCAGGTAATAATAACAATCCTTACCAAACTCCAATGGTGCCATATCCAGACGGGAGCTCGACATCTGGTGGTGGGGCTGCTGCCAATAGTCTTAGAAGTACCAATAGTATTTACTATGCTTACAACTCAATTACTTACCAAAGAGGGGGACAACTCTTGCCCCATGTTTTGAGAAAGCAGTTAGCTTACTTTTTCCAATACTGTGGGGTCTGTCCTGTCTCCATTCTAGTTAGCTTGGCCGGGCTCCTCCTTCAGTTTTTAGCTTTAGTTGTAAGGAGAAATGCGGTGGTTTTCGATGCTCGGTAAAAACAAATAAATAAAAAATACAAAAAATATTTACATATTATTCCTGGTTTAGTAAAAAAAAGTAAAAGTAGCAATTATACGTACCCTAATCAAATATCAATTCACCATTGCAGTATTCTCGAAAGAACTGTTGAAAACTAGGGGGAAATTCATATTGGGTTTGGGTGAGGCTTGTATAAAGTAAATCTAGTCGTAATTTCTATTATAAATACAATCTTACAATAATCATTGCACATTCATCAAATTTTCACGTTTGTGGACACCACCAATTGAATTATGATTTCCTGAATATGCTTTCTAAGGGAATAGATAAGCTGGATTGGTCTCGTGTAAGTTGTATCGCTGGATTGTAAAATTGTAATTGATATTACGAATGGGTAATTAACAGCGTCGAATAAAAGGAAATGTACATCGATTTATAACTGACGTAAATATGTACATATAAATAGAACATTGTGAATAAAATAATACTTGAAATAGCATAATATTGAAAAATTCTTTTCTGGGCACACTTAACAATTTACCGTGATTCCGTTTTCAATTTAATAGCATAATATTGTATTGTTGGGATGTTCGAAAATTTTCATTATAAATTACAAGTTTAAATATACAATTTTGCACGTATTACTCTGTTTTAGGTTTCTGATGTATCAGAATTACTTCAGACAAATTTAAATTTAGAAATTGAACATGTACTATACCTCACACATATGTAAGAGGAGCAGTTTCTTACAAAAATGCAATGTATGTATAAATTATCAAAGCTGAGAAAAAAATTCACTATAATTAGAGCAATTACTAAATATTATATATTGTTGGTTTGTACAAAGATCATGATACCGACATTACAAAGAAATGACGGGTTGTATATGTACATAAATTACTTCTATGAATACAAGTTTAGTTACAGCAAATCAGTAATATTTAGTACACGAAAAAGAATTTGGAGTGTGTACCGTTTTTTAGAAAGCTTAATCATTAAAATATCGAGTTTCGCATTTCTCTCTGATTTCCCCGTAAATGAAAACAGACAGAAAAGAAAGCTATTTACCAATACAAAATATACGTATTTAAAATATACGCTATTGATGCTAACCGTAGATGAAAGTATTTATCAATGAAAA
The DNA here is from genome assembly GCA_027743935.1 of Sinodicranocentrus sp. ZH6. Classification (NCBI taxonomy): domain Eukaryota; kingdom Metazoa; phylum Arthropoda; class Collembola; order Entomobryomorpha; family Entomobryidae; genus Sinodicranocentrus; species Sinodicranocentrus sp. ZH6. Next base: position 6,908 of record JAHZNA010003266.1, read on the forward strand.
ATCAAAATGAAGGTAGAACTTTACAAACTTAAAAAAGTTTCATTTTTTGTTAAATATAAAAACAATACAAAATACATAATACTATTATCCATAAAAAAATGTAATTTGATGCTCGCACATGCTTTAAAGGTTGACAGTGTTTGCATGCGTATGTATCAATAAAGTTGAAAGATGGGAAGAGAGATATATAACAAAATTAAAAAAGTTTGACATATCTATGATTAGAAAATATTCACACGACGTCTACAGTGATCTGTCATCCTTTCACTGGAAATATGCATCATTTATATTTTCCTTGTTTTTAACTACGCACCCAACCACCACGACCAACCAACTTTACAGGTGCTTATGGCTTCTTTGAATTTAAACGCTCTTCAAAATTGTTTTCTATTTCTTCCATCATCCCAGTCTAGTCGACATTTCTCACTTTTCCAGCTAGCCTGACAAAAATATGATTTTGTGCATTTTACACCTTTGTGCATTGAAACGCCAGTGGTTCTCATGTTTTTTCTTCAGGTGACGGGGGAAAAAGATGAGAAAGACGTTGAGGAGGTGGGAGAGAGACAGCTCCTCAATCATGCTCATGTCTTGCATAATTCCCATCAGAGCCTTTTTTACGTGTAATAATATCTTCAAGAAAATGGGAAAACGGCTAGCAAGGGACCACATTTGCATTTAGAATACATGAGCACATTTCTTCTAGAAAAGTAACTGGAATCTCATCCTTACCATCTCCTTTCGGAGAATATCACCCTGAGTAAATGTGTGTGTGCAAAGCAAGCAATATCTTGTCTCACTTTAACTTCTACTCACTTCACTTTTTTTCATTCACCTCTCATCCCCCCATATTCTTTTACAAATTATGCATTATGCAAGGCAATTATAAACTCGGAATGGTAATTGCCACAGAAAGAAATATTCATACCTGAACTCTAATGACCTTCTTAACTTTGATCTTTAATGATGGAAGAAATCCTGAAAATATTTGAATTACGAAAAGGATATAATAAACGACCTTGAATAAGATGCTAATGCATTGGAATAAAATATGGGTACGCCTTAAATACAAAAAATCGGAATGCATTTTTATAAAATTATTTATTTATTTTGACATTTTCATTTGTTTTTTCCCATGTGAAAAGAGTTTGTAATACCATCAAAAGGAAAAAAGTATCAGCTTTTCCGTATTCGCAACCATTCACCCACTCAAATACACAAAGAACAAAGACATTTGCTGAAGCTCACTTGCAGACACATGTTCATGCTGGAACTGATGGAAAAGGGGATACATTCGTAAGTGGGAATGTATGTAGATGATGATAAAAAGGAGAAAGCATCATCATCCCTATTACAGAAATACATAAAGATGCGTCGGTCTCTTTTTTCGAGATTGTAGTTACAGACGGGAATGCGTAGCACAATGCTCCTTGTTGTGGAACAATTGGATAGAAATGGGAAAGAATACCCTGGAGAGTTGAAGTGGTAGAGTGGAGGATCTTATTTTGGGGAATTAATCCCGCGCGTTTAATTTCGTCAGTTTTTTAAAACTCTCTGTTCTCTTCGCTCGGCTTAAAGTTACTAAAAATGTTGGGAATGGAAAGGCTTCAAATGACATCTTGATAATCACGGGTGTGCTATTATAAATTGTAGTTAGAAGCCTCTATTTAGATGGATTTGCTTACGGTTTTCTTTTCTAGTTTGATAGATTTAAATGATCAAGTTACATTTTTTAATGATGAATAACACATGTGTTATGTTCGAAATTACAATGCCATGAAACTGCAAAATGACAATGACGACTTTCATGACTGATGTTTACGATTTTCAGCAGAAGCCAAAGGACTGATTATGTATCATGCAATAGTATTTAAATTACATCTGAAGAGAAACTTAATTCTTAACTCTAAACTGAAACCCCTACAAAACAATCTTCTAATGGATGAGAGTTTAGTGGGTCATCTCTAAAATTAGAAGTTTCCGTTGTGAGTGAGAATACAAATGACGTTATACTTTATAAAATGAGAAATCCGGATTCTAGTGAAGGTGTCAAAGGAGTTGATGTTGTTTATCTTGAGCAAGATTTTCCCCACTCCACACAATTTGATTCCATCCACTTCTCCCATNGTGAAGGTGTCAAAGGAGTTGATGTTGTTTATCTTGAGCAAGATTTTCCCCACTCCACACAATTTGATTCCATCCACTTCTCCCATTTCATAGTTTGAAATATGCATGGCGGAGAAAGAAGAGGATGGAGGAGAAAGCTCTTGGAAGCTTTTAGGATCAGAAGCAATTGGATTTGTCAAAGTTGGCAGCTGAATGTGATCCCAGCTGAGGAAAGAGGGTGACAGAAATAGAAAATCTCTATTATATTTGCAAGAGTGACGGCGGTGGCTACTCATATTACTCCTTTCACTTCTTCCCAATTCATAAATCTTGCATAGCTACGGAGTACATAAGAGACACATGAAATATTAATAGAGTAAGTGGGTTATGGTCCCACCATATGCTCCGCCGTCATTATTATCATATTTTGTCCTTTCCTTGCCTTTTGTTGGATGTCATTGTCATACAATCATGGACATTCTACAGTAAAGAGCACATTATGTTTTAAAAGAGGAATTTTCAGACGAATTTACGTTGTGACAAGGTGACAATCTGTCTTTTCAAAGGATTTGGTTTGAGTCCAATCAATAATTAAACTGACTTTTTTACTCGAAGAAAAGATTATTACATCCCACGAAATCGAGGTATTTGGTGGTACTTAGGTTAATTAGTAAGATTTTGCGATTCTTTAATCATGATTTCATGACTCTTGACAAGTTCCTTTTGTTAAAACTTGGAAACATAACCAACTTTCATACATGACAAAGCAATGCTTTAGAAATTTTTGCTTGAACCATATTTAGAAATATTACATTATTTTCGGAATTAAGATAATTATTGTAGTATCTAACTTTCTTAGGCTGGCGAAAATCAGGAATGACAAGATGGCTTGTTATGAGAAACAGAAACATTGAATATTTCAATACAGTGATACATGTGTCATAGTGTCATGTCATATCATTCTTCACAAGGATCTCACCATTTTAAACATAGGTGCTGGGTTGAATAATGTAATGTTATGAGGTAGGTAATTAGTAAACGTACAAATAAAACAAGGACCAGAGCAAGAAAGAGGGGCATGTCATTGAATAAATATTTATTGTTTTCAATCAAATATTGTAGAAACGAATGTGAAAACATTATTTCATTAGTTTCAATTATATACAACGAAGAAAATACATTAGAAAATAACAACGTAGAAATCGCACTCCACACGACAGTTCATGATTTTTAATACGCGTCACGTCAAATATAAGATTTTGACTCCTGGAATAACATTTGAGATAGACGAGTTGAGAAGTTGGTTTGGAACTCAAAAACACTATCCATAGTTTGTAGTTTTAATTATTAATACTACTAATTCGTCATTTATTTTTCTTTTTATGCGCCGACGCAACAGTCGGATTTACAACAAAAGATGAAGCACCGTAAGTCTTTTGGGATATCCGGTTCATGTAGTAGAGAGTAACGAGTGAAAATACAAAACTGAAAATACACAATGAAAATTTAGAGCACATAAATAAAAGTTTGTACACTTTTTTTTTAATTCGGGTGGGTCTTCAGTCTTTTGAATACGAACCACATGAAAAAACTCGCTGCAACAGCATTCGATTCAATAACATCCTGAATAATTAGAATTAAAACCACAAAGTAAAACGCGCCTGTAAAATTTAAGTGACCAACTTCCAGAATATGTTATACTCTAAATGAGGTATACGAGACATTTTCATGTGGTTGTTTTTAAGATTAGTTTACGCAGGTAGATACCATTTCAGGAATTACAAAAATGTGGAAGGGAAAAATATGACAAAACTTTAGATACTTACCAAGTCGTAATGCAAACTCCATGAACTCGTCCAGCAGCAATTAATGCAAGTATAAGGCAGGTAACAACTATTTAAAAATGACAA
>JAHZNA010003267.1:0-44586 GCA_027743935.1 Sinodicranocentrus sp. ZH6
CGTTCATATATTGGATTGTTTTAATTAATTTTGGTTAGGTTACGACGTTCATATATTGGATTGTTTTAATTAATTTTGGTTAGGTCAACGTTTCACGACGTTCATACATTGGAAATTAAGTATTCAAAGTATTCAAAACTATTATTCTTGGATGAATAGTCCTATTATTTTGATATATAGTACCATGAAATGGATGTATAGTACTTTTAAATGGACAGAGTCCTATTTTTTTAGATATGTTATATTGAAATGGATGTTCAGCTCTAAAAATTGGATGTATAGTATAGGTCTGTGGACGTTTAGTACTGTAGGTTTTGTGACGGGATATGTTGTTCACTGGATGACTTGATATGTAACCATATGATTCCTTCATGAAAAAATGCTAGATCAAGTTAGTATTCCGTTCGTTTTACTGCTTGGTCCGTGATTATCATTATGTTTGTGCTCACGCGAAAGCTTTAGCAAATTATTGCATGCCTTATTACCTGTATTATGTCTGAGGACTCCCTTGTTTATAGAATCTCAGAAAGCTATGCCCATTTCACAAGTGAAAGTATTACTGACTTTCTCAGCTGGAAGCCTGATTTCTGAGAATTTAGACAGACGCTGATGACTGTGGCATGGAACGGTAATTGATTATGCGCATGAAAAATGTCATTTTGTCTGGTCTATGTGTATTGCACGGTCTACAAAAGTCACATTCACGAGGTATTTACAAAGGAAATAAAATTTAATTTTTATAGAAAATGTCAAGGTTGAGGTGGACTTGGGAAGAATATGCTACATGACACACAAAAATGTTTTTCGTCCGTTGAAATAACATGAGCTATTTTTTCTCACCAAGGTTCATGTTTTGCGTTGTGTCGTTGTGTATCTCTATGATCTATGCTATAAAATGCCTGCGTGCTTTGAGTTGAATAATGTTTAAATATAAACGGAAGAATTTTGTATTCTTTATGTTCAGCTAACTACGAAAAGGTGCACGTTGTTCTGTGCACAAGAGTTTCATTCCCCTCCTCGCCATGCTGCGTGACCATATATACATGGATTGGATATTATGCATATCTTCACCAATACTTATGGATGGCGTGCAGTGCATCATTGTAAATGTAGCGTTTTCCTTGAAATATTGAATTTTTTTACAGAATGAAATATTTGAAATAAGAAATAGTTTGGGGCATAGTTTGTGGATGAACAGATTAATTATTCAAAAAATATAGTCAAAATGAACCAGCAAAAACAAGTTAAGGTAGTAATTTTCCTCGTTTTTGAAAGGCCACCCCTTTCGAGTTCCTGTTCCTGTGTGTGTATTAAATATTTAAATATAAATGAATGCTACTTCCCAATTTTCTCTAAAATTTCAGAGTGTGCACACGACGAGGAATATATGTTATTAGTTTGCCATTATGAACACCATACTTTTCCAACATGTAGTATGTTTTAGTTGTGCATATTTTACGAATTTAAATGCTACCTGAATAAATACGTATTAATTCGACTGAATGCATTAAAAACTTTTCAATTCTTTCCTCGCGATTCATCACGTGTTGAACTGTGTTCTATGTGGATATCAAAAAAGGTGAGCGACGCCGGCAATAGCTTTTGAAAACTGTTAGATACACACGGAGCGAATACATGGAGAGCAAACTGGAGAACTCTCAGAAGGAATGCATCATGCATCCAGAATAGATCCATACAAAATAAAATCATTAATCATTAAAATTAATTAACTCCTTTTCTTGAACAGTTCCTAAGCTGATTCATCTTTGCGGGCAGCTGATAATCCTCGTTCTCAACCCAATAAACGCATCTTAATCTTTAAACTTTCAGAAAGACCAGAAGTGGGAAAATAAATATTTTCAAGAAAGTCTTTCTTCTTTACTGCCCAATTCTCACAATGATCGGAGTGAAAAATATATACCTCCATGTAAGAGTGACGAGGGTAGTTCAGCAATCATTAATTGGATTCCTCAGATTGAATCAATAGAACATTTTTGTTGAGAAGTTTGTACTTCCACTTGACATCATGCTTCTCCTCTCTTTTTGTTGCATTAATTGCGTGTATATATTTCTTGATTCATTAGATTTTCTTGACTAACATATAAGGCACAACACATTCATGACGGGAGGGGAGTGAGTAATGCGACCTAAAAGCTTAAAAACTTTCCTAACGTCATTCATTAGCAATTTTACTCTCTCCAATGCTATCTCCTTACTCTTACTACACCACTCTCATAATACCATCGTCATGATCATACTCACTCAAAGAGATTGAGTGAGTGAGAATAGTATATCTATTCTCATTTTCTCCCTAAACCTTTATCCTTGCACTTTTATCCGTACACACAAACTTAATGAATTGTACGATATATTCATTTATTCCAACTCAGTTGATTGATGATCCAAGAAGTCTAGAATGAGTCAGTGAAAGCATTCATCAACAACAAAAGCAAGTTGAACTAGGGGAGAGCATATTACGAACCAGTTCGAATAACACAGTATAAGTATAGTATAAGGGATCATAATACATGTACTAAATGGAAATAAATCTGGTAAGACTAAGTGTAGCTCGCAAATATTAAACACACTTAAATCTCACATCAAGCATTAACCAAACAACATGACATAAAACGAAATTTAGATTCACATCAAACATTAATCTAACAACATGACATAAAACGAAATTTAGATTCACATCAAACATTAACCTAACAACATGACATAAAACGAAGAGAACACCCCATGCACCCAGTAGTGAACACCAATCGCGTATAGCTCATTAATTCTTGCTAAATCTTAATAAAATCTTTATATCTAACATTTTTTGGCTATTTAGAGGATAACAATCTGTTTTAAAACCAAAGCTTTCGTTGAGTATCCCTCAACATTATTCAAGACTGAGATACAACCAACCAAATTCGGAAACGATTGCAAATTGAAAATTGAGAAAATTTTCGTAGAATTAGAAACTTAAATTTTTATTTTAAAGTAAGTAAAATGAAAATGGTATCCATAGTTGGTTAAGCTCCATTCCTGTTCAGCGTGTTAGGTGTTTTACGAATGTATGCAGATTCTTTAAATTTCCTGGGGAAACTCCTATTTTCTCTATCAATTATGGCGATGGAGCCAGAAGGTCTATTTTGTGGTCAGGATTCTCTTCCAAGTGTAGGGCTGGGGCTGAAGTCTCAGATCTTTAATGTCAAATGTCCGCATCGTGTTCCTTCGCTCGAATAGTTACGTCTCTCATAGTGTCTCCGATATACATCAGACCACAGTCGCACGGGAAAGAATAAAATCTTTGTTTTTCCTTGTTGTTCTGAATATCTCAGTTTATAGAACACCCAATCGGATCGGATCTTTGTTCCTTTTATACCCTAGACAAAAAATCCTATGCACTCATTGTCAGTAGATAGCCCCATCATTTTACACGAACATCACACACATAATCCATCACCCTACAGTCCAATCAGTAAAACATCCAATCCTGTCATATGGGACTTTAGAACACAAATCTAAACAAAACTTTGGATATAGTATGCACGCACACACACACAGACATACATACAGACACATAGACGGCGCAGACGATTTCAAAAGCTCGCACTTCAAATACTTTTGCGAGCTAATAAGCTAATAGTAGCAGTCATTGTGTATTAATGCGACTAAAATTTCAGCTTTTTACTGGATATCATATTTACGTGTGTTCTCTAATGTTCGGTTGCTCTTACTGCCTAATTATAACAGTATCATATGAAACTTACTGCTGATTGCCATTTTCACTTATCAACCAGCCAGGATGTAATTCAATGATCCGTTTCCATTTGCATATCAAAAATTCTTTCAGTCGATTCTCTCGAGAATAGTGTGCAGGTTGCTAATGTAGTATTTGGCTAATTAGTCAACCTTACTATCCTGGCATAAACTTGTAAGAAGGCATATACCTGGGTAGTAAATGTTGTAGATCTGTGGGACTTACAATTAGGAAGACATAAAGACTAGAGTAGTCATCTATGTGGAGTTACCATTGCATTGTTGAATGCTTTCTGGCCAAGTGCCATTACTGGTAGATATGCTATATTTTTCGTAGAGGATTTTTCTAGCGTTCCTCCACCATTCTTTAGTCTCGTCATGTATCGTTGTCACACACGAGTAACCATATGCCATTCTCGAATGAGAGTGCACTAAGAGATCTCTGGAAAATGTCCAAAGGTTTTTCTCAAAATACCGTAGAAGTACTCATAAAAGCGAAGCATTAAGTAATATTGAATTTTTAGTATCGGCATTGTACCCCCTTCCCTATTGTCATATTGTATCCACAGTTAAGGTTATAATGACTTGAGAAAATGAAACAAAGCAAGAGAAGCTATCCTTGTCGAGTGTTTTATGGGCTACAATAGAGATTCCTTTATTGATCCTGGGAATATCTTGCTCGAGAGGGAAAAGTTAAACTAGGAAGCAAGGAAAAAGTCAAGTTCGTCTTGTGAGGAAAGTGACTTTCAAGCATAAGATCCCCTTACCATATAACGATTCATAATATTGCACATTATTGCATTATGTTGCATTATTGAGCTGCCCCTGCTGGCATTGAGGATTACAGAAACGAATTTTCCCTCTGCTTTTCTTGAAAGTTCCAGTGCCAACTTTCGGAATTATTTTACAAGTCACTCCACCGAACCGTCTACATTTACCATTTGCTCCTTTCTGATAAAACTTTCCCTCCTCACAGTCACATCTAGTCTTGTGTTCACCATTTGAAAGGAGACAAATTCAAATTTGACTTTGCCACAAAACAAGAAGGGACAGAGAAAAGGCACCTTTAAAAACGGAAAGCGTACCCTCTTTCCACTTTCTATGCTTCAGCCAAGTTTTTTTAGCATGCAACATGCACCACAAAGAACCCATCGTTTGCTTTCTCTGTTTGCCAAGTGGTAACTAGCCGAGTGTAGAAAACTGAAAGATGGCAAGGCAAGATAAGGAATAAAAGGGACACATGGCGGAGAGAATACTTATATTTGTTCTCCCAAGTTAAAAAAAACGTTGACGACAAGTGTGGAGTATAAGAGTACGTAATGCATTCATAAAAAAGGGAAGAAGCGAAAAATAAAAACGAGAATTTTTTCTCTCTCCTCACATTGGAAAAGAAAGGAACACGAGTTGTATAAGAGCCGACTTTTGACTTTGCTCGCTATGCTAGTTCTCTTTTTTGGTTGGGGGTAAGGTATAAGGTACACAAGTTACTAGGTGCCCGTATCTTATATATACGAAAAAATATGTTTATCCGGCTTGTCTTGATGCGAGTAAAAGGAACAGGGCAGAATAGATGGAGCAGCGTCAACTCACCTAGCTTGCTCGCTGGAAAACGAGAACTGGAAACGGGAAATACTTCCTACGAGCTCTCTCTTTAAGTGAGCATCTCGTGGGTGCGTTCCCCTCAGTATTCGTTTGGATTTTGAACATTACACACGTGTCAGCTGCCTATCTGCCACTTCTTTTCCGAGTGTACAACATAGCATATGGGTCAGAAATGTTCATGCGTTTTACCCGGTAAATAGTTCGATTTTCACACAAAAATTTGAATGTAATTATTAATGGTTGAATTTTTTCAATAACTCTGATTTCCCGTTTCTCCTTGAAATTTCAAAGTGAACTTGACCGTGACTTTACATTTACTTAATTTACATTCACACCAAAAGTGAGACATTTTGTGCGTGTGGATGTGCGGTGGGTAGTGTGGTTGTATGGGAGTCAGTCTCTCCCTAGCTTTTGTTTGCATTTTTCCCACTGCTTACTGCACAATGTCAACTTTGACAAAAGAGACTTTTGAGACTTGGGAATTTTGGAAAAGCAGGTGAACTGGAAAACCATTTTGTGCTGTGGAGCAAATCTGTGTACTCTATTATTCATTCACCTTTCTCGTTGAATAATACATTCAGAGAAAGAGAGGAAGAGGAAACGGCTAGCGTTTTCCTTTCTTTTCTCCCTGACACAAGACATAAGGGACAAATATTTGCCAATAATCCTCTCAATTTGACAAGTGAAGGTGTAAAGAGAGTAGCGAGTGGAAAATCCAGGTGAAAATGGGCTATCGCATACATACCTACATTTCCGATGTATTTATTGCTTGGCTCTTTGAACGGTGAAGCTAGTAAAGCAAGTAGAAAAACAAAGAAGGGGTAAATGATGTTCTTTCCCTTTTTACAGAGGTGTTAGTGTGGAGTACCACGTAGTCCTCACCACACATATACTACGGTATGCCATATAACACCTTGACCCTTTCCCTCTTCTGGTAAAGTACACATACGGTGTGTACGCACATTTCCAAATAACCTCTCGTCTCTTCATTGTAAACTCGACTCTTGTGCACATAAAAACTTGCTCGCGCTTTTATGTACATAACGTAAACGTAACCTAATAATGTGCTCGTTGCTACTTTGCCGGAATTTCGGAGATGGGATGCATGCAAGTCAAGTAAGTATCCATTCCATTGCATCATCATCACGGCCCCCACTTCAAAATCATCTTGAAGAGGAAACCGAGCGGAAAATTAGCTTTTCCTTGCAACTTATATTCTCCCCATGTGGAATCCAACCACTTTGCCTTTTTCCCTTCCTTTACCCCGCAAAACTAGAGTGTAGTGTTAAGCACACATATTTTCTAGGAATGAGATTTTTCGTGGCGGAGGCAGGAAAAAACTAATATTATGCAAGTGTCGAGGAGGAAAAATGTTGGGAAAGATATCTACATATGTACATCCTTGCATTTAGTCATTGAAGCTCCTCCACCAGGGACAGTCACATGAGAGGAGAGGTCGTTAAACGAGTCGACATTATTGGCTGCACCTTAAAGCCTTCCTTTGCGTTTCAGTTAGACTTCTCCACCATATCCCCTCAACGCAAGCTGAGGAAAGAGATTCGCATTTAAGAGTGAGCGGAGGAGAAAGTGGAGACAAGTCTTGGGAAAGGAGAGCATCTCCAGCTTGGCGCACTCAACCATTATTTTTTTATTCGAAAAAGTAACCGAGCTGGAAAGAATGTTATATATTACAGCTACATACATTATATGGTAGTTGAAAATCCGCCAGAGGAGTAGGCCAAATGTATAGATAAAGTCTCCAAAAAATTGGTTGTTGTCTTCTCTACTTGTGCGTGCAATCATTATTAGGATTTGACTCGTACTCTCCTCTACAATATTTTTCTCACTTCTACTGCTCTCCGATTTCTTTCTCAATAAGGAGCCCCCGTACAAGAAGGTTTGTTGGTGCTTTTCCCTTCCTCTCCTTTTTTACACAATCCCACTTTCTACATTCAAGTTCGAATCACGTTTAATCCATTTTCCTCAGCTTGTTTGTAATGGACGGATGAGCAATGAGTCAATGACTGAGGATCCTATAGTGGGCGATACAAGACCTTTCATAGATAGTTTACACAAAGTTGTTTTACATTTCTTATCAATAAAGCTCATTCCTTGGGATAAAAGTAAAACAAGATAAAAAGGTGTACAAAATCGAAATACACGAAATGCGATAATCGATTGAAATGACGGGTTTTTAGCAATTGCGATAATCGATTGAAATGACGGGTTTTTAGCAATTGCGATATTACCGACAAAAAATGCTCTTGTTTCCTAACATTTGGGAAACTCGTCTATAAATCATAGTATCTGAAAAGATGAACTTTATTATTGTTTGAAAATACAATAAAAATGCTCTGTAAATATTTTCTAGCTGATGCATAGCTATTCCTTAAGAAAACAACTTTGACTACTGACTGTATAAAATTTGCTTTGTCGAATGTATTGCAATGTTGATGATTCCTTGCTTTGAATATAGACAAATAAAAAAGTCTACCTTTATTTGCGGAAATACGGAGCACTTCATGCTCGTATAAAACCTCGGGCTTTTTACTTGCTGACCAAATCTTCCACAAAAAGCTTGGCGAATGTACAATACAGCGATTGTTGGTATGTATGCGAAATAATACTAGACTGACGTCCTATTTCCCTTTTAGTGTTCGCTCGCTCCAGGTAAAAACTCATCATTAATTTATGTAACGAAGAAAATTAAGCTTCAAGTGTCACTCAACTCAACTTGTCAGCCTGAAAAGGATGAAGGACTCCCCTCTTCACTTAAGGAAGTTATAATTCAGTGTTGGAAATTTTAATTGGACTTTTAAATCCAGAAAAAACTTTATCCGAACAAATAAACAGTTTCAACCTGTCGTTAGACAGTTCAACTCTGAACGCCACTTTTACTGTGAATGAACATTTATAAGTAAGTTGTCCTCCAAGGGGAAAATAATGGGATAATGATTGGGGTAATGACTACGGACGTATAAAAAAATTGGGCTACTTACTTTGAATGGAGATGGACCGAGGAAAAGTAAACATTCTCTTTTTGTGCTTCTCTTTTCTCCACCTACCCAGAATATAATCACTTGATGAATATTTTATCACATTTCTCTTCTACTATATACTGAGCAAGTCTAAAAACACATAATGAATGTATGAACGAAGGTGAATTGCAAAGTAGAGTTGTATGTCGTATCGTATGTATGTTATTCAGCAAACAATAATATTTCAGTTGGTGGCTCACCAACTACCTCCATATTTACTTTCTACACTGCTCTACACTTGTTGATGTTCAAGCATAATATTGGTAGTCGTCAGATAGATGGCAACTTTTTTCTCGCGTAATCAACAAGTTGAGTAAATGTCAACATCAAAATCCATTCGTCCAACGAAAAGTTTCTTTTCCTAGATTGCTTCAGTTATCCAAAAAAGGAAGTCCTCATACGTATTAGGAATTATTGGTTGAGTCTGGAAAACAGCACCCCCTCGGGTTCCTTCACTTACAGGCAAAACCATAGAGTAACTTGCAAAATAACTATTTTGTGATGGACATCACCGGCTTGAAAAAGTTTGCAGAGGTGGACTATATGGATTTTTAATATTGAGAAATAGGAAAAGTTCTCGGTTGGCGATTAATGCAAATTACATTTTCCACCAGAGAGTCCCGCCTCTGTGGCGTAATTCTGGAATACAAGAGAGAAATGTATTAATATGAAGAAAAAAACTGAGATTTCACCAAGCATTATGTATTTGACGGTTAGTGTGTAATCCAAGTGCAAACTGTAATCCTCGTACTCACAGTGGATGAACATTTTCCTCTTGTAATCCCTTTCGAACACGAGCGATTTTTTTCTCCGTACTGTGATGAAATTTTGTTGAAAGAAGATTGAAACAGTGGGAATGACTATATGCTCATGTAAGAGAGGAGGGACAAATACGGAGAAAATGGTAGTCAGATTATGTAGCCATTTTAATGCTCACATTAGAAACGTTGTTTTCGCTTGAATATCTAACTCAAGCACGGACAGGCGTGCAAGGAGCATCTATCGATGAAAATTAGCAGGAAAAAAGTATCTGCAGAACGAATTGTGGAGAATTTTCGAGTATACTCCTTCATCGCGTTATAAAACAGAGACATAACATTTATTTGAATATTCATATGGCTGTTAACCGTGATTAAATGAGGATTTCTGATTGTGCTCCTTTCTTGAATGAATGAGTTCTTCAAGCTGACTGGCTCGTTGCGTTCCTTTTTTTCTCCGCCTGGTATTAAAGAATTCCGGGATAAAAATAGAATCTCTCCCTTGCGGTTTCTCCGAAACTTGTTGGTACAACCGGAGCGCTGTAAGATAGAAGAAAAAATCTTAAAAATCCGTACGTCCTCAGCGGGAGCTATACTGTTACTGGAGAAAAATGTTAAAATAGAGGACTGGATTATTATGCCGTAGGATTTTTTGTACAGTTTTCATCATGTATTCCTAAAAGACAAAGATGGTGAAGTTTAACTATGTGCAAAGAGACCAACGTCAATTGTACAATGGCACAATCTCCTCCTGACAAGTTTATCAAAGTTGGCAACCAACAAGTGTACTACTAACTGCTTTGCATACGAGAAAAATACAAAACAGCAGTGTATCCGTTTTCCTGAGAAGAGAAGAAGAAACTGACTACGATGTAAAATACTCCGCCATTATTATTACAATTTCCCCATTTATTTATTCCTCCAACTCTCGGTTTTATTTATGCTGTCAGTAAAAACAATAATAATACACAAAGTGTAAGCTTGTTTCAAGAAAAAGAAACAAGACAACTCTAAACTTTGTTATTGATGCAGCAAAAAATATATTTTAAAAGGGATCCCCTGAAAAGCGCTACCAGTGCCAGTGGCGGTGGAATAAAGTTTTGTATTTTTTCAAACAACTCCCCATCTTTATTTACTCGTCATAAAGAACGTCACCCGAAAATGGCTCCAGCCTCCTCAGTAAGTCTCATTTACTTTATTATATTTACAATTTACTTTACTAAGCCATTATGACTCCGAAGAGAAACCAAACTTTAGGATTGGGAGAGAGGCAAAAAATAGCCGTAATCTCGTTTCATTTCCATGCTTGTTTATACTTTCATTTCCTCAGTATGCCTTTTCCTTGTCTTGCAGCTTTTATGCTCGCTCACTATCTCTCCTCTTGTAATGCATTTATCTGTTTGAACGACTCTTTCACGCTATGGATATCTCGCCGACTTTTGGATTTTTATTCCTTCATATAGTGATCATCACTTGAAGCCTTTAACTGCAACTTAAAGCTGGCTACAATGTATACTAGAAAAGGAGCAAACTGCAATGCCAAGAATCTCTGAAAAAGGAAACAGTTGGCAACAAAGTGCAATAATCGTAAAAATGGAAATATAATGAGAATTTCCGGGGCTAAAAAAGGAATCCGAGTAAGAGTGTAACGCTTGCTTTCTCGCCGCCGTAGCACCGCATATTCACCACCATCCCCATTTCATTTTTTCCTCGCACCCTTAATGATAAACAGTTTGCCTCCGCTCATTCCAATTGTTGATGCTATAAACTTTCGGATTGTCTATGGCCATCGAAAACATCTCTCGACAAAAAATACATATCTATAAATATGCCTACCTCTATATCCACAAAGGGAAGACCTCCCTGGAGTGGTGTCGGTGATGGTGGTGCGAAGAAGAGTACATATAAAAAATATTCGGCATGGTTAGAAAGCAGAGCATTCCATCTTAACGTTATTTCTGTCGTTTCTGTCTCATGCTCGCCGAGTACTCGAGAGGCTGAGTGCAGTGGTATGTGATGCATTTGAGCCTTTAATGTACGCCAAGTAAGGGATTATAGCCGAGAAGACAGACACACATTCGCGGACGCTGACTCGCGTACTTTTTTGTCCTTTTCTTCCAAGAAGCTCAGTATATTTCATTCTTGGTTGTGCACTCGGCAAAAAAGAAGTTTCCTTTTTTCTGTCATTATCCCAAAGACGTGAAGTGGGCTGTAGTGCAGGGCATACTTGTGCAGTGCAGTAGGCTGGCAGAGGAAATGACTGGAACTGAAAAATGTGCTCATTTAAAAGAAACACTTGAGATGGAATGAGGAGAAGAGTAGTAATGGTCATATAGAGTGCTCCACCAGAGAGATACATGCTCGATGACAGCGATAAGAGTTAGGAGCGGGCTTGCACAAGGTAATAAAGTGAAAGAGCTCGTGTACATTTGCTTGCATGAGGACAAATAGCAAAGCAGTGTAATCCGTTATTCTCATTATTCCCGCACGGTTTTTGCATATCTATTCATTCAGCTCCTCGCTCGCCTTCCTTCACTCCCTTTGCTTGTGTCATTCTTGTGCAGTCAGTGAGTCGGAAAATGAGGATGATTGTGGACTCGTCATTAAATTCCTACAATTGAGATGACACACATGCATGCACCTCTCTGTCTTTCTCTCTTCAATGAAAATTTAATTTGCTAAAAGAGTCAGATTCAATTTGATAAGGGAAAAATTATTTTATTTGTGCAGTTTTCTTGTAGTCTTCATTGAAATTAGAGAGAAAGGAGAGTGGGAGTACTCACTCATATAAATTATCACTCATGTCATTGCTTTCAGTAGTAATTTTTAGTGGTGTTGATGGGCCATGGTACAAATGAGATAGCAAAATGTATATATCTACTTGATAAAGCACAAGTGCATAGACACACGCACAGTGTATGTATGTGATGCGATTCGGAAGTTACGCAAGTGGAAAACCAAGTACGCGTGTATATTCGTACTGTATGGTTCATTGTCAACATAGTTTTTCCATTAGGGAACGCACCCGCTTTAATGTTACCAACTGGAAATAGCATTTCACATATCTGGAAAGGATCCAAAAAGAAGTCAAGAGACATAAATTGTATAGCGTGTCGTTACCCACACGAGCATGAATTGGAGCAAAGTTGAAAGTTTGAAAAAACGAAATTGAAACGGATTGTGATCCAACGGTGTAAACAGACTCACTATAACTGTACAATGTTTAAACGTATGGAACCTGGAAGGAAGTATGTTGCTAGTGTAAAAACAGCTACAGTCAGCAATACTATACTACTATTTATTTAGATTATTAATCATCATTATACAATTAACCAAGTAAGAGATCATTCCTTGTCGTCTTAACTGAAGGAACGAGCTGAGTCCACTTGCGTTTTACCCGAGGAATAAAGTGCGCTTTGCTCAAGGATGGACGGGAATAGGATTACAATGAAAAGTTTAATAGCTCTAATCCTCTTATCGTGAGCCATTTCTCCGAATTATAAGGATTCCATGTAGGACGAACGAAGGTGACCTTTTCCAACTGGAACGGGTTTACTTTCATTCATTGTGGGATGCTACAATACGATATTTGTAATTACCTACATTATATCCCAGTTTCATTTTCCTCCGTTTTTTCCTTATGGAATCACAACATGGGAAAAATATTGATTGCAACTTTATTACATTTTTTCTCACAGTTCGCTTCTGATTATATTAAATTGTGGTGACAAGGTATTCCGAGAATTTTTCTCTGTATTCTTGTCTATAGAAATAGTGTAAAGCGTGGGGTGGCAATGCTATGCGCATCTAGAATTCTCACATTATTAAAAAAATCATATAATCATCACGACAGTAAAAGAGAGAAAGAGGGACTGTCGTAAATATTAGATTATTTGAGGGAGTATTATTATTGTGGGAAACCGAAGAGATTGTCTAGAACGAGAACCTACTCACCACCACACACCACACCACCTCGGTGGTAGCCTTTTTTTGAGCTTAGTACACCGGTGCTCAGTCAGTAAATCCACGGGTATGTCTTTCTACTCTGGGGAAAATGACTTCAGAAAGTAGTTCCGCGAATAAAAGCCTGCATATAGAAAACACCACCGCATTCGTTTTTTTATCCAATGATATAAAAAAGAAAATGGAAAAATATGAAAAAAGCAAAAAAAAAGTTTTTTCTTCTTTTCTCTCTCTTTAATTTTGAGGTGGAGACTGTTCCTTCCGCACTTTATTGCATCAAGCTTGGCTTGACTGACAAGGACAACTCTTGTGATGGAAAAATAGAAAGTGGAGAAAATGAAATAAGTTGAGATAAAAAAGGAATGTGAATGAGAAATTGAGAAATGGGGGGAAAATGTGGTAATCGTCGTGGTTATACTTTGAGAAGATCTCCTTCTGTCTATATGAAACTTTTTTTTTGTGTGTAAAAGTTTTCATTTCTCTAAAGGATAAAATGTACGGAAAAAGGTTGAGGTTGTTGTAGCAGGTGCGTATGAAGTCGAGTTTGCATTGAAAGACATATCACACA
This sequence comes from Sinodicranocentrus sp. ZH6, assembly GCA_027743935.1. Lineage (NCBI taxonomy): Eukaryota > Metazoa > Arthropoda > Collembola > Entomobryomorpha > Entomobryidae > Sinodicranocentrus > Sinodicranocentrus sp. ZH6. Next base: position 13,680 of record JAHZNA010003267.1, read on the forward strand.
CACTTTTTAATATCTAAGATGTAGAAAAATTCTCCCCTTCCATTTTTGGAGAAACGAGGAAAATTTTGTGTTAAATGGATTATGATCTTTCGTGCTAGCCTCAATCGTCACCAGGTTTTTGTGGTTTTCACAAATAAATCCATGTACTTCTTTTGAAAGACTGCTGTGTGTGCGCCATTCGCTAACAACATTAGATTTGATTTTGGGCTGAGCTGAGGTAAAAGGAAAATGTGTACCTGTGAAAACAAAGCAATATCAGTGAATCATGATTTTCGGTGGGACATTTGCATGCAAAGTGAAGGAGCATTTGCGTTTCAACATTCCCAATAACTCACGCATTTCCAAGGGAAGCATACAACCAGTCGACTTGTCGTAGAAATAGGACAAAAGGATAACGTTGCGGTTTGAGGTGTCCCTTGTGCACAATTTTGTGGAAACAATGCAATACGGAGAAACATGTTAAAATCTAGGAGAACGCGGCACAAACTCTAGACTAAACTTCGCCTTGTGTTCGATATCCTCCTATTTTTGTGATTTTACATATTTTCCTCTACAGCAGTTGATTCCAGTCAATCTGCAAGATAACAACGAACCAATCAGCTAGTGTCACCTTCGCCAAACACTCTTTTCATTCTTGTCTCTTCCCTCAATTTTCTCCTTCCTTCCTTTTCCACTGCTTCTCATACAGTTTGTGATTTTTGCCATGAAAGCGAACAAGTAGGTGAATGTCTTCACCAGCAAAAAAATTTCCAACATAGCCACCCATGCACATAGGTATATATTCTTCTGCATGCCCCTCCGTCTCATCTTTCCTTTTTGCTCACTCACGCGTGCACTCAATGTCCTCAGTTTCACCTTCCCTTCAAAAGCCACCATTCCACGACTAGTTCTAATCTCTGTTTGCACTGCTTCCTTTTCCTTCGTGTTTTGTTCCTATTGTTTCCATGCACCTTTTACTTTTTTGCTCTGTACTCTGTGCTGTGCACCATTCATTGAATGTGAATGAAAAATCCAATGGGCATACGTTCAAAAAAGGAAGATGAGTCTACTCTTGATACTCACAGGCATTCCTTCTTTTTCATTTTGTCTCCCTCGTTTTCTCTGTCCCGGTGTGGTATTCATCTCTTTTCTGAGTGAAAGCTGTCGACTTCCACACGTTCAGATTCACAGTCCAACATGTGTTTCCACATCTCAATACCTGCCAAAAGAAAGAACGAACTAAGGCATGGCAAGAGCCACTACGGCTATTCTATTCCAAGGAAAAGGAAGCTATTAAAATGCTCAGCTGCCGCGTAAAAATAGCACATTTTATGAATAACTCCTCACCGTGCATGGAGAATCTTCCAAAGGAAGGTACGGCTAAAAATTACATTTTACTTGCGATGTCCATCTTTCACTAGAGAATTAACTTACTTGTTAAGACTTTGGGTGGGGGTTAAAAAAATTTAGTCTGCAGTTAGGCTTGCTTATCATATCACGTGAAGCCCAAAAAATCATATTATTTGAAAATTTTACTGATTTCCATATTTTCTTAATGTTTGTAAAAATTGTCCGACCTGATATAGCTGGTTGATTTCACTGATTTATTTCCCTCTTTGAAATTTCAAACTCAGTGTGTCCTGGCATTTCATAAGATTTTGAAGGCATGCACAACATTCCACGATTCATACCCGGACATTGCTATAAAATGGAGTAGTAAAAAATGAAAGGAGTTCGTTCTTTCTGTCTTGTAGACGGACTTGTTCCTTCTACGGTATTTTCTCTCTCCAGCCCTTTTTCCACCCAGTGTCTCAGCACTGTCTGCACTCAAAAGTGAGAATCGGCTCTGCCGCTTAGACTCAACTCAGGATCGTCTAGTCTACAGTGGATTTCCTCTCTTGGCTTTTTTCTCTTTCTCCAGTTTGGAGAAGCGGCAATTGTGTATCGATCCTGGTAAAAACGTACGCACACACTGAGAGTTTCACATGCAAAAAGCTACTTTTCTCTCTTGTTCTCTCCTCTTTCCCTGCATACATAGAGCATTGCCTTTTCTCGCTCCCGAGGATGTTTTATTCCCAGCGCTGCTCCTCTTCCAACTCACCAGCTATACGTAAATTCCTCTTCAATATGTGCACTAAAAGGGAACCTCTTTTTCAAAATGTGTTTGTGTACTTTTCATATGCATGCATGCCCAATTTCATTCGTAGGCTGAGAAAAGCCATAAAAACGTGGATGGCATATGCATGCATATTCTGCAAAAAGCTATAAAAATACTTTAATCCGGAATCTAAGAGAGTGAAGCAGGAGGACTTATAGGCATACCACAAAACATAACGTCGTCAAAAGCACACACACATGATTTGATACTTGATACAATTCCGCCTACTTCTCTTTTCGCCCTTCTTTACTGAATATGTGTTCGAAAAGAGAGAACTCCAAGTCAAGAAGGAGGAAAGGTAAAGAGAAAGAGAGAGGATAAGAATAAAGTAGCGCAATATGTGTGAACCACGGCGATTGATACATGATAACTTGAGTAAAAGTCGAAGAATTGAATAGAATCGAGTTGTACTTGGTTATAGAGTACCACTCACATTAAACCAGCGGTACAAGTTCAGCGCTCAGTTCAAGTGAGAAATCTTTACTTTCACTTGTAGTGTGCGTGCATTGAGCTGCTCTGAAACAAAATCTTCTATTTCCTTCCTTCCTCCTCCGTATCCTGTTCTATTTTCGTATCACAATTTCTTTTATCGCATTAGCCCCTCTCGCGCATATGTACACACAGATGTATTTACATTTTCTCCTCTTGTTTCATTACGCTAAGGAGAAGAGGAGCTGCTGCTTTAGTTTCACTTTTTCTCAACGTTTCTTTACTCAGGCATTTCCTGCAGAATCCTATGTGCATATAGGTACATATATGATGAGATACGCTTTGTCCCCAGCAATAACAGCTGGAGCATTGATACGAGTACACTAACAAGTAGTGGAATGGAATTCTTATTTGGCAACCTAAAAGAGAGGGAAAAGGACGAGAAAAATCACAAGTCGGTTCACCTCTTTCTCTCTCCTATTGTGTGTCTCTAGAAAGAAACCCTTATTCGTAAATACGTAAACAGACTCTCGTTTGAACTCTGAAACAGCAGGAAAGGGTATACTTCCTCGAGAATGATTTTTTGCGTATGGCAAAATGGGGAAAGAAAGGGATCCCTTGTGTATACAAGTTAGAGCTTCTCACACCCTTCTTTTATTGGGAGGATGCGGGCTGGAAGAGAAAATGTCAGCCGCTGCACTGAACTCTTTATATACCGGTGGTATGAATGGAGAGAACCATGCTACTTTTTATATGTCAGCTGGCCCATCAACCTTTGTATGCCATTTGAGTCGAGCCAGGAAGGGAAAGAAAGGAGGATGAAAGCAAAGTTAATTTTTTTCCTGTGTACTCTTTTTCTCCCTTTCCACCGCATTCGCTATGTTCTGTTATATACACATACCGCAAGTCTCAATGATAGCAATGTGGGCACATCAAAGCTATATCCTCTTTGAAAACGAGACCACGACTCCCACAGTTACCACATTGTCGAGATAAAATGTCTACCGAGGAGAAAAAACATCCTGTACAGATATGTATTATGCTGTTTACTCAAACTTGAAAGGAATAAATACATGCTTGTCTCGTGGAAATACGAGTTGTAGTAACATCATCATCCTCCAGAGTTGAAGTTTTAATGTGGAGATAAGGTGACACTTGATGCACAGAGCCACTCCTATTTACTCCTCTCCGTCTTCATAAAAACAACAAAAACACGGGATATTTTATGTATGTGATAAACACTTCACAACTGCATTGCGTATGCTTTTAGGCAAATGACTTTTTTCGGCTTCCACTCATTCCTCAGTCTCATTTGCAGTTGATTTTTATATAATGCAAACAACCCGTGGAAAAGTGGAAAAAGAAGATGAAAGCTAGTAGCTTCTTGTCCTTTATACATAACACTGGCCAACTAATCCAGAACAACTTCTCCGGATTTCCTAACCGACTTGGTGGGTGGGACAAATAAAAAGAGATCAAAGCATTCCCTTGTTTTTCCCGATCACGTCCTCCTGTTTATGTGTGTGGAGGGAGCATGGCAGATTTCCTGTGTACGAGCCAAAGGCAACAGTTTTCCTTGGTGGATGTGTGCATTTTCCTTTGTGAATATTAGGTGGGAAACCATTGTCACCATCATCTCCCATCCCGTAAAAGTAGAGATAGAGGGAGAAAAGGACTTGTTTCTCTCTCTTCCTTCTGAAAAGAGTGAAAGTTTACTGGAACAAGTATAGGTGAGTAGAGTGTGTTGTGGTTGTGCTTTGAAATTGTGTAGCGTACGCCTCTCCCTATGTCTCTATATTGGTGGTGAAGGGAGAGCGACATTATTACGTAGATTGCATAAAAGGTCTCGCTCTCACCAGCTATATGTAACAGCGAACCGGTCAGCCAGCTTGGCTCGGTTACAGAACAGCCAGGAGCAATGTACTCTGTACAATATTGCATTCTAACAACTTCCACTTGCCGCTTACTCTCTTGATAAGCTTATGCTTTTCTCTGTGAAATGCAACTCAACGGAAAGGAGTATATATATATATCTGTGTATAGGATATTGTATAGGTATATCTCTTGGATCACACATTGTGAGTGACTGTAGAGATTTCCATAGTGGAAAAAAGTGGTTGCTCCTCGAATCGCATTCTCCTCCTCTCTCCCTTACTTTTGCTTACACAGAGTTTTCGCTGTTGCCTTCCTTGCTCCATTACTTTGTCGTTGCTGGAAGTTATTAGGGAGCTGTGGGAGCACTAACGAATAATGGAGTCCAGAGTCCAGTCAGTGGAAAGCGGTGTAGCGAGAACGGCAACAGTCACCGTACCAAAAAAAGTTGGAGCTGAGAGTTTTTAGTCACCACCACAAAAAGCGATTCTTTCTGCCCACACTCTGTTCTTGATAGAGAAAATGTCTTGTGTATATTTATTCCAGTGCAAGGCTTCCCTCCTAGTTACGTAAGAAATGAAATGAAAGAGTCTCCTCCACTCTTCTCGTCTCGAAAGATGTGTGCAGAGCGGAAATAGCATATATATCTGTATGTTATGCCATGTGTACAACCATGGTTTGCTGGTTTACCTTGTTTGCTCTCGCATACCACTTACTCCTATTTTCACCAGTTCACGTACCATTCCCTTTCTCGTGCACGTTTAAACAGATGGAGGATTTTGAGCAGTACTCCATATTTTTGTCTCATACAGAGTCAGTGCTGCATAATACGCTATATAATGCCGGGAATAAAACACAAAAAGGGAAATGTATATTCATCCAGGCGTGTAGCCACATACTCCTTTAATATGATGACCTTTTCTTTTCAATGTTCTCTTGATCAATCAGACGGAGAAACGTGTATATTTATAGGGATAAGTATGAATATATGATAAAAGCACGAGGAAACAAGTCATTTGCCTTTGTCGACTCAACTGAACTTCCTTCTCTGGCTCAGAGTGCACCGCACTATGCACACCCGTCCACTTTAGTCCACCTTTTTCCCCTCGCAAACAAGAAGCTGGACAGAATGCTAATCACTTTTTATGCCATACCCATACATGGCAGCACATGACGGTAAAAAAGAAACGGCAAATCAGGAAAAATAATGCACGAGTTGTGTCCCTAGTTTTTAATGCTATATGTACATTGGACATTGTCCTACTGACGCTGACTTACCAAGCAACTTTCGTTCTGTTTTTGTCTCAGGAGTCTTCATGTTGACTATTCCAGTGGAATAAAGATTCTGCTTTTTGTATTTTTACTCTTATTTTTATTTTAATAAAAGTTCCCTACTTTGGATTTCGAGTTAGTCTCTCTTATGCATTGATTTTTGGGAGTGGAAGCAGGTTTCAAAAGGAATGGCGAGGGTGAAGCTAGCTTCCGCCCTTAAACCTATTTCCCATTAGGAATATTGGACTCCGCGATGTCAAGCAAACGCAGAGATAAAAGAGCTCAACCCTCATCTCCCTTCTCCCCCAAGTGATTGTCAGTACATTCACGCACTTTTTCCTTCCTATCATCACAAATATGATTACTACGATAATAGAAATGAGCCTTGTTTTATGTTCCTTATGAATCCTGAATTCACTCAGTGAATGATTTGCAGAGGGAAATGTAGCACTTTTATTATGCTAGCATTCACTCCCTTCCAAATGTGAGCGCAGAGCTTATCTTCCCAAACCAAAGCTGTTTTCATTAAACTTTGCTTTGCACGAATGAAATCAAAAGTAAAATTTATATTTCCTATAATCAGAGAATATTGCTGTGCAGGGAGAATGTATTACGTTTTAATTTACATAAACGACCCCCACTTCCATCTCCCACTCTATCTCATAAATGTGTCTACAACATCCCGCGTTTTGGTTGGAAATTGACAGACTGACTTACAGGGGGGGAACATGTCGAAATATTGATAATCGTATTTTCCTCTTGTAGCTTGTTGACATCAAAACTTTGCTTCATCTTCATCGCCGAATCAGGAGGAGAAAAGTCATTGCATCTTTTGCTAGAAAATTTACCCTTTGAAAAATTAATTATCTTTTGGAGAGAGCAGCACATGGAGGACTTTTTTCAAAGTCTTTGAACAAGTCCCCGTAACCCATTTTCTCCTTTTTTCAAGTTATAATGGTTCTTTTTGTGATTACCATTTCGTTAAAAGTGTGCTCTTTACATATCCCAATCTTTGAAAACAAAATTTCCCATGAAGTTCTTAAATGGTTTGAAGATCACATATTAAAATATTAACTAGGAAAAAGAGACACTCATAAATGACGCGACTTATTTTTTAGAGTTTAGCTCAGAGGTGGAGTTCTTCCTTCTGGCAAATACGAAGGAGGACAGTCCGTAATCAGAAAAAGTTTTTATGAACTCTTCATCAAGAAAATACTTATCATGCGCTTTCTCCGTTTTCAGCCCTGTTTCGTTTGTGAATTGGGAGAAACAAGCTTTTTAGCTAATTTGTCAGAGTAGTTAATGAGAAAAGGAGGAAAAGAAAGTTAAAAAGTTTCCAGGAAAAAGTTAGCTCTCACACGCGTACATCTTCTCGACGATACACGTATTTCTTGCCGTGAACAAGTTCTTTTCTCACTCTTTCTATATGTTCAAGTCATACGTATGTTACATTTGACATTTTACTTTTGTTTTATATCTGTATTACAACGCTCGTATAGTTGGTAATAGCTCAGCCTCTTTTCTGAGCTCTCTTTTTCCCTAGACATATTCCACCTCTATTGCAGACTCGTTATGGTTCAGTAATGAATATAAAATTGGAGAGATTTGACGAGTTTATTGCACACACTTGGAGACTCGGCTTTAGTTTACGACATCCATCTCCCCACTTTTTTTACTGCATATTGTATCGTCAAAAATTTACCCAAGTCCACAAAAAAGTGTCTACACTGTTGAGTAAAAGTAAGCACATAAAAAGAGGAGCACCAGATGTGGAAGAATTAGGTGATATCCTGGCGAAGAAATGATGGACGGTAGACTTGCACACGACTTTCTCCCTAATACATGTATTCTTCCCTTACTCGCTTTGTTTGACTCACTTTTCCCTCTCCAGCTGTTGCAACAAGCACATTGTACAAAACTCTCCAGTTAAAAAGTCTTCCAGCAGAAAAAAATGAAAGTGGATCACAGGGGAAAACAGTAAAAAGAAAGAGGAAGGAAGATAAGAAGAGCAACAAGCAAAAAGGGGAACGACGCTAGTCATAGGACGTACATTAGCCTGAAGCGTTTTTAAACTTTTCATTGTGGATAAAGTCTTGTCTTTCATTTCTCTCCTTTTTTCTTCTTTCCACCGACTCAGCTCCAAACGTTTTTTCTACGAGGACGTTAGCGATTTTGAAGGAAGTCACCCTTTCCCATGCAGTGTTTACTACTGAACTCCGCGAAAAACATAAAAATGTTAAGATGCTGTGTGCTATACGTTGATAAATGGGGAAAAAAGAGTAGACACATCTCTCTTTGATATGTTGTTGTTCAACATCTTCAGAAAATGCTCACTTTATGACCTTATATGCTAATGCTAATGATGATGGCTGAAATGAGAGACTTAACATGTCACACTTTTCCTGCCGGTCATTCATCCTCGCTCTCTGTGCTGTTCTATGCTTCCCTACTTTTTATATTTTCACCTTTCCCACGAAATTATGTAACCCTGAGTGTAAAACACAGTTTTTGCCATTCAGATGGGAGTATCTTAAGGGGGAAAAACTTGTCTCTACTTTTATTTTCAAAGTGTTGAAGAAATGGATGATGATTTTCCACTAGATGTACTCTTTCTCTCCTCCACCATATAATTCCCGGAAGACTGCCAAGAATTTAATGTGTAGCATGAAGGTAGTAAAAAATCCTCTGCTCTTTATGCGTCATATCATTTCTTGAAAAGTGGTAAAAAATGTTATGTATTCTGGGCGGCGGCGGCAATATGAGTGGTGTGGCTGGATGATGATTTTTTGCAACTTTTTTGTCCCTCTCTTTGCCTCTCCGCGATGTGATGCGGATGTCATGAAAGAAGGAGTTCACTTTTACCATCATCATCATGCTTCTGACATGTAAGTAAATGACCGAGTCTCCGGAGTCGTGCCTTTCACCCTCAAAATCATTTAATCACTGTCATGACAAACTTTTTAATAAACTACTGCTCGCCTTTTCTCCACACTTTTTTTGTCACTGTGGAAAAACTATGTCTCTGGAAGGGTGAGAATGTGCAAGTTTTTCTTCTCCTCGAAAACAACACTTTTATTCTTCCCGTCGTTTCCATTCCGTCACTAGTCAAGCATACATATAGAAAGGGACATAAACTCCAGAAGTGTATTACTCGCTACTTATATTTTTGTTATCACTCTGTACATAGTTCACTAGAGAGAGTGGGGGAGTGAGTGTATAATGCTATATATTATAATGATTAGCCGACAGCACTTTCTCCTCAACTCAAGTTTTCCTCAAACAACAGAATCCTGAATGTTTGCTCTTTTCGTAGTTGCCACAAACGGGCAGGAATGTACATGTAGATGTCATACTTTTCCGTCCTCTTTGCATTCTCCATTATGCGAGTGAAATGTGAAACACTCCATTTTGCTGTGTAATTCTGTCTCCTCAAGGCGGCTGCTTTAGGAATGGGTTTTCCCTTGAAAAAGTGAAAACCCTAGTTTCCTCTCTCTCTCTCTCTCTCTCTCTCTCTCTCTCTCTCTCTCTCTCTCTGACACTTTCCCCTTTTTTGGCGTACTTCCTGCCGGGAAAAGTTGGAATTGGCAAGGTGAAAGGATTTCTTTTCTTGTAATCATGATCATTAGCAAGACATGAGAAAGAAGCTTGTCACTGGATGAGAACAAGGGAAAAGTTGAAAAATTTCACTTGGGTGGTCACAAGCACGTTTATCTTCCTGTGATTTTTGAGGTGTCTCTGGATTTGCTCCTCAATGCAACCCAACAAAGAAGAGGATAACTCTCTCCTTTTGAGTTACCGACTTGGCACGGATTACATCCTTGTAAATATTTTTATATGCAAACCAGAAAACTTATGGTATCCTGTGTGATGTGCCATATTGCATGTGTACGGAATGGAGACGGTTTCACGGAGTATTTACAACGGAACATTATCAAAATGAAGAAAGGAAGGAGAAGAAAATATCCGCCATCTATCTCCTTCTCATTGTTATATACGTTGATTGGGGGTATAGCGTAGAAGCACAGGGAAAAAATAAATATAAAAGTGACGTGCAAGCTTTATGTGTGTGCACGAGAATACATTTTTTGGCCTGCAGTCAATTCCTTTCTTTATTTTTGCGTTGTTCAACTAGAAAATCGGAATAGGGAGCCACGGAGCCGCCCGTCAGCTCATGGAGGTGGGAAGCGGAGCGTGAAAAATGAAGGAGAAATGGTGCTGTCGGCATGCCACACAACTACCGTCATTGTTTTCGTCGCCCTGTTACGATGTAATGCACTATTTGTCTAGGTGACTTGGATAGGGTCGACGTCATTTTTTCTGGCGAGAAAGCAAAATAGATGTATAAAATACTGAAAAAGAACTTTTCCTAATGCATTCATGTATGGATGAGGTCATTCTAATAATTCTGAATCGAGTGCTCCAACTGGCACTCGTGGGAGCTCTATAAAATAATTTTGCGCTTTCTAGAAATTGTCTCGACCTGCTAGAAAGTGGATGACTATGTTTTAAAGGCAACCACTCATAATGAAGGGCTCACGTACGAATGGAGGTTTCCGTGAAGTATATTTTTTTGAAATAGTTCGTTAATAACAGGGTGCTGACTGATATGTCAGTTGAGTGTAATCCTATATCTTTCCTGCGACGCTTAAATGTCTCCTCTCCTCACCCCTCCATGCTCTCCCCTGCCTCTGTCTTCCTATATCAAATCTACACAGCGTGGAGTTAGCTCCCTTGTTTGCCAATACAAATACAGAGACAACTTAAGAAGAGAATATAATATAGAGGAGAAAAACGTGGAATAAAAGATGTTGATGATGATGATACACACGAGAAGAAGACAAGACTGAAGGGGAAATAATAGTGCGGCACAAAAGGAAGAAAAATGAGCAAGAAAGAAAGCTGGCGCCTTGTTTTTTGCCGATTTTTATCCTTTCTCTTCTGTCTCTCTCTTCTCATGTCTGTCTTTAAGTCAATGCTGCTAGTGGAAGAGAGTGTTGGAGGAGGGAAAAATAACGTTTGGTTGGGATTACTTTCTCCTCTAAAAAATTTTCTTCTCGTATCGTTCCCCACGCGTTGATGTATTTCACATATGTGAGAAAATAGCAGTAAAAACAAGAGCTGCTGGTGATATCATCTCATCTACGAAAGCAACCAGAGCAATGCCCTTGGTAAAACAGAAATATATAAAAATATAAAAAGTGGAAAGGACATACGCGCATTGGGACAAGATATATTTCAATATTCATATTTCCTATCGGGTGGAAAATACCAGTTGAGGAGAGCCACTGCAGTACGCACAGTGATTGACGAGTGTATGCACACATCTTAATCCACGCATTCTACATAATTCTATACGCTTTAGATCGTTATGAATATAGGATATTTTTTATTGCCTCCCTCAATCCCTCTCCTCTCATATTGTGTGCTAGGTATGCATCCTTTCAAGTACATTCTGGATTTGTTTTTATGACTTTACTATTCTCTCCTTTTTCCTTCCGATAAAAAAATATGCATAGATGTGTGTATCCCTATAAGAAGGGGGATTTTCCTTTCCCGTTTCGCGCTGAAATGACAGCGTGCATAGTGATATGCATTATACCAACACCCTAATACTCTATATAGATTGGGTAGTGTGCAGTTAAGCATAACAACTGAGAAGTGCATGCATGTTTCATTGTTGGAAAAGAGAAAGCCTTCCATATGTATGTGAGATGATAAAGGAAGATGAGAGGGGGAAAGGAGAAGCTCAACAAGACAAGACTCACATCACCACAACTCACTTATCAAACTTGACAAAGTAAATTGTACAGATCAAAAAATGTTTCTCTTCTTCTCTTCCTCTTCGGTTTTTTTCTCTTCTCCTTTTCCTCTTGTCTTATCCTGAGCAGAAGTCGACTTTTAAAATCAAGCAAGAAAGTTTGTGTATTCGGTAGTGTGCTCAGAGCACGAAGCAAATCTGCTATGAAATAAGATGAATTTATGCCCACATTTTCTCGTTCAACAACTTTGTCAGTTTTATCGATCAACAGCGCCACACACACACACACACACACAAGATGAGAGGAAACACTGAACTTTAGTGGAGTTGTTGTTGATGCTACCACTCACTCTCTCCAGCTTCATTTTTTTCTCCGAGTGCGTGTGTAGTAGAGTGTAAGTGTACTTATACACTTGACTGGATGAGAGAGGAAAAAAAGTCAGCAAGTGGAGATGTAATACATTTTCCCTCTTTCACTTTTACCCTGACAAAACCTTAACTACTCTTTGTTAGTGCGGTGGGGTGACAACTCCAAAGGAAATCGATATTGACTCTGGTGACAGAATTAATTTCACAGACATGAAGATGATGATAAGGATAGACAACTTTTAATACTTCACTAACATCTGTGTACATTTATATAGTTAAGGACGATATAATAAACAGAACAAGTTTTTCCTCTCTACTCTCTTCGTCGCCGTCGTGTCACCACCTCATTGATTAATTGTTGTCACTCGCAATTTACCCAGGATCTCAGGAGAGTTGCTGCTCTAAGGAGAAAGAAAGTTGTCTTGTAATGATAGGCTTTACGGGGGTGATTAGTTGATCAACTATCAAGCTATGTTCTTGGGAGATGTGATGACTGTTGCATTGAGAAAAGACCACCTTGTTCCTTCATTTCTTTTCCATGTCACATCCCTCTAATGATGAGCAGGTGTGCTTTCTTCGCGCCCATAGGGCACAACAGGAAAATGAAGAGAAGCTGGAGAGAGTTAGAAAGAAAGATATTTTTCGAGATGGGACGACGACGAGCATGATGATCCCGATGCCTTTGCAAAGTTTATTTCTTTTCAGGCCATAAATTGAAGTTTTTTTTCACAGGGTGGAGGAAAGATGATGAGAAGCATAGAGAGAAAAAGTTTCCTTTTTCCTGTAAGCAGCTTTTTATCCACCGTCGTATGCAGAGAGGTAGAAGACCATTTTTATGAGGAGAACTGATGATAAGTTATAGGAGGTGAAAAAACAAGACTTTTTCTCCAAAATATGGAGTTGATTCATGTAGCTGAGGAAAGGTTCATGTGCTTTCTTAGCTTTCTAGTTGATACACTCGAGAACTTTTTTCTCTCTCTCTCACTTCGCTAACTACCTCGTGGAAGACGGGGGATAAGGAAAAGTAAACAAGAAGGAGAGAAGAAGGAAGAATATATTGTATAGATTTTCCTTTGAGGTGAGGGCAAAACCTGGCAAAAACTTTTTCTCGTGTACTCATTTAACTTTCTCCTCGTTTCCTCGCATGTATGCACACAACCAGGTTTTTGGGTTGCCTTGAGGGGGAAAATTATTGTGGGGGATCAAGTGAGAGTAACAAGACGGGGATAAATATTATGGACACAAAAGACCGACTCTTTCCAACCAACTTGCAACTTATTCATTAAATGAAGGAGAAGAAGAGACGAAGTATGTGGGCCGGAGAAAAACTTTGAAAAATATGTCTTGCTCTCTCATCGGCAAACAAAACTGCTCCTTCTGCACTATCATCATTCACACAAAAGGAAAGAAAAGTTTCCTTCTCGTGTAAAGTAAATCAACGAGTGCATTTTCCCATGCGACAAAAGCTAAGGCGAGAATAATGAAATGGCAGTGTTATGCACCGTCATCATCATCACCACTTGATATGTTGATATTATGCAATATGCATTTAATGGGCTTGCTCCCCCATGCAATTTTCGAGCTCATGGGAATTGCAAATTTCGAATGGGGAAGGGGCGGTTCCTGCTCCACTACATGTCATAAATCAAATTTTAAGAGTGGTAATAAATTTCTGTGGGGGATTCATGAAATGAGGGTGGAGAATATTATACATAATGCGCCTACTGGAAACTTCTTCCTCTTAATTTATTTCCTCTGGAATAAATGACACGTAATGGATGTGGCATTTTCTTATTTATTTTTCCCATGTTTTTTATGTATAAACTAGATAAGAAATTGGAAAATATGTATTTTAATGGGGTAAATAGAATAATGGAATGCCTATAAATATATTTATACACACTTGCTCACACGTGTTGAAAGATATTAGCGAAGGACACGTGCAACCAAGCCAGGGCTGATTAAGAGCTAACATGTGTGCGCAACATGCAACTCCCAATGGAGGAATGACCACCAGAATGAGCATTACTTTTTCATGGTAATCCCTGGGAAACTGTCTTTTCCACTCCACATGTGATGTTTTCTGGTTGATTTGATGAATGCGAGGAATGTGAATTATTGAGTGGATACACGGAAGCTTTCCTACTTTATCTCATCCTGATAATGTCTGCTTGTTGAGTCATAATTGAGGTGGTATGGTGTGTGTTCAGTGTTCACCAACACAAGTAGCTCCCTTCAAGTCTCGTTCACATTAAGCACATTTGTCTTGCTGAATATTTGATGAGAAGAAAAGTGAGCACCCCATTCCACGACCATCACGCTGACTCTGCGGAAGAGAGAGAAAGCCATCATGATGGTAGGGAACTCCTGTTGTAGTCAACAGTAAATTGAGGATGATGATGAGAAAGTTGTTAGGAAAACATACGTGCACACACTCATTCACTCACGCACATCCTCCCACTCTCATTTTCAAAGTTAATCTTGCTAAAGAAAAAGGTAGAAGGAAGTAGATGAGCTTCTAGAACTCATTGGTGTATGGACTAGGTTGATGATAACTTTATCAAAAATACCTGGAGCTTTGTTAATGATGTACAAAATACGTAAAGAGAGCGCGGGAGCATGCACGCTCGAGCAAGCTGATGATGGCATTATGAATGCGTAATTGTAAGAGAGCCTATATCCCATCATATCTCTCATCTCTTTGAGAGAAGAGGTGTGGCAGTCAGGTTAATAAATAATTACGCTTGCTTAAAGCTGACTTTAAATAAGCTGCTGCCCTTTCTTCCTTCCCCAAAGGTGGCTTTCCCCTTCTCAAATCCACTCCTTTCTCGTGATATTTTGGCTTGAAAAATAAAATCCCATGTTTAAAAGAGAGCTCTCTTCCGAGCGTCTTGTTTTCATTCCCAGAGATCTTGATCCTCTCTCCAAATATAATTATAAAGTGTGTATTCACATCATTTTATTTACGAGAAAGTTGCCAACCGAAGTTGCTCCACTTTATTACGTGTTTATGCACGGGGCACAACACAAGGATAATGGGGAAGTTGAAGGGGAACATAAATTCATCTGGACAGGAGGGGCTTATCATGGAAATCGTTTTCTAAAACTCACTTTTCTCTTGCTACTTTCCAACTCTCTCTCTCTCTACTCTCTATGTTTGTTTACGTCCGGAAATTCCAACTTTGACTTTGAGCTGCTCCTACTCTGATGATGATGATTAAATGAAGGCGCGTCTCGTTATCTAATCTTTCCCTTGCTCTCTCTCCTCCTTCTTTTACGTAGGGAAGATTCTCTACAGTACAAATTTTGTAATTGGTCTCATCCCATTTCTCAAATAGCTACTGCACTTCTATCTACGTATATAATTCTCTGAAATACATTTCCTGTTCATCTCTATTCTCCCGAAGATCCATATTACATGCCCGTCAATGGTGATGGTATCACATGAAATGAAAATCGAAATGAAACAGACGATCCTTATTCCTTGTCTATATCCTGTTAAGTACAAATGAGAATGGAATATGAGCCTGTTTCTCTCTCCACTTTCCATTTCATTGACGTTTCTTGAGTGCCTTGCTTCGAAGAGAGAAAAGTCGGAAAAAGAGAAGGAAAAAAACGGGGTGACGCCCAAAATAACACTGAAAAGTAGAGAGAAAAAACTTGTCTACTTTTCTTTCTTCATCTTCTCTGGTTATTATTACTGCCACTCGTCCATTTCCTATCGTGTCTTATCATCAGCCATTCATTGCAAGCCAGTCTCTCACTCACTCTACAGTCAGATCAATGCTCACTCACTCTGCAAAGTCTATGAGGCAGAAGACTATAAATGTTGATATGCTGAAACTGTACTCTTTGGATGCTAGCCACTTAAGCATAATACACAGTCGTTACAGTTAGCAGTAGCCGAGTTTTTTTTTACCCAAACATTACTTTTCAAATAAAATTCATGGAAGGATCAAGAGAAAAATATACAATTATCATTGAAAACGGTTAAAGCATTTTTTTTGTTTCTTTTCTTCACTCCCCACTTTGCTGTCTGTGGGAGGAGGGTAGATAGACAAGAGGAAATTCTATTTGATTCTTTCATTTCCTGGAAAAAAGAAGTTGCACTTTCCACTTTCGTTGGGAAACGTCCTAACTGTATTCATTCCTTCATAGGGCGATAAATATGTCATGATAGAGGCATAGTTTTTTTTGCTTTTCTCATTGTAAGTAGCTATAGCGTTAGAAAACATTATCTCGTTTTCCTCCCAGCTCCCCAGCATAATCGTCATCATCTTGTTTGTGAAGAGATTAGATGTGAAATTCCATGGTTTATTGGAGGGAGTTGGGACCGTTCTCTTGGAGAATGACTGACTAGTGGAATGAGTTCCCTGTTTACTTCAACTTTTTTTGTTTGATGACCATTAATAGCCCTTTCTTTCGTGTCTGGCCGGTAGTTTCAGTGCATGTATACCTATTACCTACCCCTACCTATACAAATACAGAGAGTTGAGAGAGTTTATAGCGCTAGCTTCCCATCAGAGAATAGAGTAATGACCACTGGAGTTTTTTCTACAGAGAAAAAGTTTTGTGTGGCTGTAATGTAATGATATCATTACATCATTTACTGCACGGCTTCATCAGCAAATAAAAGAGGAAAAAGTTTCAACTTGGTTTTTACCTCCCCACACCAAGTTTTATTGGCTGGAGGAGATTTGCCTAGTAAATTGTTCAGCAAGGAGAGCACAATCACCGTTAAATAGCTAAAGGAAACAGGGGAAAACTTGAAGGATTAATTCTATTCAAAAAGTTAACCAACTTTTGCTTGATACATAACACCATTTTGTATAATCCGGTATAAGGAGTTAATGTATGCTTATTTCATGTGACTGTTTCTTTTCTGGCGTGATATGATGCATTGAATAAGTCAGCTTATTTTTCCAAGATGCATCCACTTCCATGCATAATGTGTGTGTATAGATGGTGTACACACATACAACACATGCATAATATTTTAATGCATTTTTTTTCTTCCCCTGGATCGTTGGAACCCTGCTGATTGTTACAAACACAGGAAGGGGTCTGTCTTGTCTACCATGTATGCATCTCATTTCTTCTCCTATTGTCCCGACCAACAAAACATATTATGGTTGTGTTTGAGTTTAAGAACGAGTGGAAGAAACCCGTACAAGCACACACATCTGACATCATCCGCATGACAATCATGTAGTCACCTTGATCTCACCTCGAAACGTAAAAGCACATACAAGTCGTTGGCTCACGTTGAGAGTTAAAAAATAAATAGTTGCTTTTCGTGTTCAAAAATTGTTAAAAAATGCATAGTTGTCGTGTTTATGTTGTGTGTTACGAGTCTGTCCACTGTGTAAATATGAGAAGGAGTTAGTGCAAGCGTCAAGAGTAAGGATCACTTTAGTCTTGTGAAGAAAGAGTTTCACAGCTTTTATTGGTAGTTTTACAAGGCTGACTAGAAGCAGATCTGGATGTGCAACAAAAACGAAATTCTTTTCGAGTATGCGTAAAATTCTCTAGTTGATTTTTTGAAAGATTTTTGTTGATTCAAACTCACATTGTTTTTCATTTGTCGTGATTAGTTGTGTTTACCTATTTATACTCGGGTGTAGAGTGTAAGTGTGTGTGGTGGAACTACTGCAAATGATATTTTCATATCCTACCAAATAGATCGACACTTGTGGCTGTCTTTAACAGGAAACGAAAATGAAGAAACGATTATGATTACAGAGACTGATTAATGGAATTCGGGACCACATGCAAGTTTGGAATTTACATTGGGAACAATCTGCGTCATTCCATTACTCCACTCATTAATTCTTCACCTCATTCATATGCACAGAATGTAGTGAAGAGTGTGTGTAATACACATTCAGCGGAAAGCGAGAAATGAGCACATTGAGCAGAACTCCACTGGGCAGTTCCTCGTCCACACAATTCATTCACCTCAATAAGCCTCAAATTATCCTTCTAATTTGTCACTCTCACGCAACCAGTGTCCTGTCCTCCTCCTCAACTGGATAGTTGTTTGCTCACACGAACTCCAAAGAAAAAAAAGTGTAAACGAAAAGAAAACCTTATTTTTTCTTCATATTCCTTTTAACACCTAGCCACCGTAAGTACTTCTCTCTCCATTTACCCAACTCTGTAGTGCATGTCTAGCTAACGTTAAGGATAAAATTAGGTCAACGAGAAAAACGAAGGAATTCAATAAAAATCATGTTACGTCAATAGTCCACAGTCGAGAGAGAACTTCGCATATATTTTTAAAAAGTCAGGTAGTGTTCCAAGAAGTCAGTTTTTCATTTCCCTCCTCCTCCATCTGAAACTCAATGCTCAAAGGAGTCCAATTTTACCGTCTTTTTTTGGGTAGAAGCGCTTTTTCTCTCTTTTTTCATTCGGGTAGTTGAGAGCAAGCATATGTGATGGAATGTGAAATGCTCCCATAAGGAAAAATCAATATAGTCAGTGAACTGCTCAAAGGAAAAATGTGTCTTCTTTTATTTCTTTGGTGAAAGCCTCATGCACATTTTCTACGGCTAAGCTATTCCCTCCTACTTGAGATGGTGGTGATGATGCAAAGAGTAAAAAAAGCCAACGTCCCACCGCTACGTTTATGATATTGGGAGTGAACTCATTCGCCCCGTATTTTGATTAGATCATCTCGTAGAATTTCATGAATTGCTCGCTTTTGTCACAGTCATCATTATCATCTTCACCCATATGAAAGTGAAGTGAGGAAATGGGGAAATGCAAAAATGGAAAAAGATCCCTGTTAAACTTTTTGGAATACAAATGATGATGAGCGCGAAGAAACGAGTGAAATCCTTTTTTCGCAAAAATGTGTTTGCACGGAGAAAATTACATAAAAGTGGGGAGTAGTGTTTGAGGATGACAAAGTGAATAGAAGAAAGAAAGCTCAGCTGGACTTGATGATCCTTTACACGTATACCACCTCCATGTGGGGATCATGACGGTGTCAAGTGTGAGTGTGGAGAGTGCAACACCGAAAGGGAAAAATGGGAGGAATCGTATCATCATCATGCTTGCTTGGTATGCAACGTCGCACCCTCACCGATTCACTTATTGTCTGTCTCACAATGGCAATCGACACGAAACACGAATGATATTTGATGTTGTCATTGTCTGGTCCTACAACAACTCGTGTTCCGCATGCATATCGCCTCATCAACCACATGTTTCTCTCTGCGAAACAAAGTGCAAGTGGTAGCAGCAAGCAAGAAAAAAATTTGCTCCATGCTCCAATAACAATATCTGTTAGATGTGTGCATTCCATAGTGAAGCAGAGTTCGCTGCTCCCATTTCCAACTTTTCATTGTCACCGTTCAACATTTATCTGCGTAGCAGGTACATCCACAAGGAGTGGAGGGTTATTGGGATTTTGTGATTTTCTTTACAAAGCAAACCCTCCTTTTCTCTTTAACCGTTCTTTGGTGCTGTTCCGTAAGAAAATATATATTTTCTACTCCTTACGACGTTTCAGGGAATGGGCTTAAAATTCCACTTCTACTCTCATTTACGTTTTTCCTATGGTTTCCTCATCATCTTCTCTTTACGTATGTCTTTCACTCCGATAAAAGCAGTTGGGGTCTCAACGTGTGAGAGAATTTGAAGAGATGTTTTTTCCACTTTCTGTCTCGCTCTTTCTCTCTCTCACTCTCGACAAAAGAGAAATATCGTATCTGATTCCTACATTGTTATGATATTGAGAGCGGACAAACAACAAGAGAAAGGCATGCAATATCCTTAGCTCACTATTTCCCCTTTTTCTTTTCGCGTCCACCCCATACCATGCAATTTTCTCTGTACTTATTGCTCATGCTGAGCGCTCTGTATTTTCTCGTGTGTAGTTCTCCAGCAGCAGATGAATTGCGTTTTTTGTTGGTCCCAATGTGAATGTGAACTTGTCTATACAAATTATGTGCCATTGCTCTCCTTCATGTTTTCTACGAGAAGGTTGGTGCTGTTCCCTAAACTATTTCGTTGGGGCTGGGACCATTGTCCCAATCCTGCTAGCTGTATGCAAATGGCATCCATTCAAATTGTGAACTATTCAAATTTCCTGTCCTGGTATTTCTCTCCAAGTGGGGATAAACAGAGAGGATGTAAGGGGAAAGATGATCGTAATAAGCTTCAGCGTTTACATTGGATTTTACAGTGGGAAAGAAAGCATGTCGTATCATTCTCATTTTCATCATTATCATGAATCCACAGTGGAAGAACAGGATGCATATCCCCTTCACCTCAAATAACAATGCAGCATAGTATTTTATATTACACCAAGTTGTAATAACAGAGCCCGGCTTTTGTTGCCACTTTGTGTATGGTTCTCACTCATTCAAAACTATTTCGTTTTACGAGTGTCTTGGGAGATTACGTATGCGAGTGGATGGGTCCAAAGAAGACAAAAAGTGATAGCAGTGCAATGTACACATCAACAACAATGATGTACTCGCATTGCATTTCCCCTTGAAAATGCAATACTCGTATTCGTCGGAAGGAGCTTTGCGAAGAAGAAAACATGTCATGAACAAGTTACACCAGTAAATTACAACAGAGACAAGAAGCAAATCTTGAGTTTTTTAAAAGTTTTTTCTTCTAGAAACGAGAAAACAAGCCTGAGGTACATTTCCAGATATTATATCTTTTGTCGCACTTCCCTTCTGACAAAAGGAATTTCAGCCGTCAGTTGTTCCCTGTTTGATTTGCATTATATTCTTGAGGAGGAAAACTGTGTACAGTTTGAAATGGGCAAAAAAACTTGAATTAGTAAAAAAGGAGAGAAAAAAACGCTTCCGTTGTTGGATTTTTTTCCTGTTCCGATTGTGTCGATCACTTTATCACATTGCATGTTGGAAATGCGAAAAACTCCACTCTCATGACTTTTCATAGGTACTAGGCGTTTTGCGAGGAGACTAGGGGTGAGAGAGGAAAAGGTGGAAAAATAAGCTCATGCTATTTTCCGTGTTTACCTCTTGATTGTGGTATGTACATGTGCAGTTTGGCATATTTACAAGGTAGCCTCTAGTCGTCCATCAGTCTTTCCAATCAATAATGCACCATTTTCCCTCTTTTTTCTCAATACTAGACTGTAATAAGGGAAAACAGGGGTTTATCCTACCGCAATTCTCGCTTAAGTGGAAACGCAAAAAGCATATCGTTCATTTCGCTATCGACATCTCGTGCAAGCCAGAATGGTTTTTCTGTGGCGATCAAGCTTTTTTGGTACATTCGTCGAATGCATGCTAGAAGTAGGGGAAAACGTGAAAGTAGTGACTTTGTTGTAGGGATTATTTGTATAGGGAATAGAGTTTTTAACTTGTCTTGCTTTACAGCCTACCACTTGTTTGTATTTTTTCTGGCATTTCTGGACCAGGAAAAGTTATGCATTTCACTTGAGAGATGTTGACTGGGATAGTGAAACCTGGAATGCATGTTGCTCATCAAGTGTGCATTTATTTATTGGGTCTGCATTCCCTGAACCCAATGGCTTTTCCCTTTTCTAGTTCCAGGTAAAAATAGCAAAGTGCGCAATCCTTCCCTTTTTATATCCCTTCAGTTTCTAACCATTGTAGTGGAAATGTATTCTGGAGTAGGTATGCACTTGTGTATCTTTTGCGAATTTAATTTATGCGCATATCTTCATGAACTGGGTTCTGCTGTTCCAGTCTATTTTCTCCACTTTCTCATTATGTATTTATGTTTATTCCGGAAATCGTAACTTGATGTACTTATCCAGAGCCAACACACCACATCTTTCAATTGGAGAACATTCTGTGCTTTACTCTAACTGGCACTTGAGTGTAATCCTGAGAATTCGCTAATTCTATGTGCCCAGCTTATATACACACTATTACACCTTTTGTTTCCAAACTCGGTCCCCCTTGAATTGCCACTTTTTTCCTTTGCGGCTCCACTCGCTCGTGTGGTAGAGTTAGCAGGGAAACATTTCGGGTACATTCCGCTACATCGAGGGATCCCTTCGTTTTCCCAATCGGAATCGGTAAACCCAGTCACTGATGGATTGCGGTGTAGTGGCTGGTGTGCGATAGGAGACCACAATCAACAGCAGTTGATGGACAGTAGTCGGGAAAGGCAGGAGAGGATAGTTCTCTACTTTTACACATATCGAAAGAGTTGTATGAGAAAGAGAGACACAGAGGATCACGTCCTAACTCCATTTTTACTCTCTCTGTTTTGTAGTGGTAAAAGGGTGTATATTGGAGGGGAAAGTGAGCACACCATGATTTCCCTAGCTGACATTTCACTCTCCTCATCCATGTCCATTTCAGTGTGGCCTTCTCCCTTTTTATGGCTCTGGCTACTCACAGTCCATTACGTTTCTCCCTGCTACATTACCCTGCCCAGCTCACTCCTCGTACATACTTTACTAGCGGTGGGATTCGAATGTTTTACAGATTGGATTTTTCGTTACCCAAAGTGTAACATTTTTACAAGTCGTAAAATAAAACCCTCTCGTATACTGTGTCCATTATACTTTTTGTGTTTTTTCCTTTGACTCCTATTTTACTCATTCGAAGCTAATTTTCTTACTGTTATTCCAGTAATTCGATACAATATTGTGGAAACACTGGGATTTCCTAGGGTAAATAATCAAGACATTTCGCCAAATATTTTATCCATGCCGTGTAGGAAGGTGCACATCGTTGTCGCATGCTTTGTTGGGGAAAAGTATGTGATATGTTTGAAGACATGATTGACGTGTGTAAATACAAAGAAAAGTTTTGCTGTGTAGAATTATATTGAGAGGAAAATATCCATTATTGTATTTCCATCACGTAAGGAATATATATGAACTCTATGTGAGCGTATGATTACACGCCATTTCACAATGATAATGGTTTTTTTCCTTATGATACATGCATGCAATCCTCGGATCCGGCATTTTCCCCATATTGTGGTGATTCCACTGTAATGATCCATGAGAATGGTATGGTGTGTGGGGTCGTAGAGAGGACACATAAGGAAAATCACTACTTTCCCTCTGTTCTTGTGACACGTTGTCATTACACTGATCGACTTGCTCTGCCGATGAGTGAGAAAACATTGGAGCACCACGGGTGTGTTTGCGTTGGATCCTGCATAGTGTTTTGTTTCAAATTGTGTACAATAAAGCCCTCTCTCCTTTCCTCACCACCACATGATTACTTGAATGATTGATCGAGAAAAATGTACTTTGGGTACTAGCATTATTTACATTTCTTGGTCACACAGTCCCGCCCCCACCCACAACCCTATTATGCGAATAATAATACCCGACATTAAGTTCATTTCGTCTTTTTTAGGGGCACAGTTGCTTGTGAGTTTTTAAAAAGAGACTTTTGCTCATTGGAGTATGGCGATAATAGTTTTAAGAGCTCTGCCAAAGCCAGTGGTAGAAGAGCATTACTTAACCAAAAGCCGTTCCCTCTTTCTCTTGAAAGGCGTCTCCGCCCTAGCTGAACACTGGCTCTTTTCTCACGAGAGCATCACATTTTAATGGAAGAGTCTTGTCGACGCGAAAACATTTTCCAGCTGTTGGTGGCTTTGTAGTGATTATTATTTTGTATATTTCTTTCCCACTCCGAGATGTGTTGTTTATCCAGGAGGAAATTGTGTGACTGTAGAAAAGAAGCGTGTGCACTCACTAAATATTGGGGAATTTTAGTCGGCGTCGCGAACTAAAAAAAAGTTCAACTAAAAACGAAAATAAATATTCTCAAGTCTGGTGAATTGTGAGTACATGTATTTTTGATGGTCGTGCTGTGTTTGGATGTGGAGGTAATACCCCACCATGAGAAATATATTCATGGATGCATGGATCATATTTGGGCTAATGGCGACTATACAGCTTTCTTTCTGCTAGTAGCTGTGAATGAGAGTAGGCAGCCGTCCGTTTGCTTTTTCCAGTATTACGCACTATATACACTATTTTCATGTGTCGTTAAGAGAGTCTTGAAATCCCATTTTCTCAGATATTTATGGTTGACAAGTTTGTGTTATTTTGTATACGGAGCCGTCTTCAAAATCCACAGCTTTAAGATTTTGAAGCTGAGAAAGAAGTGAAAAGAAGGAGGGAGAAAACACTGGAAAGCCTTAATATGAGCATTACTAGCCTCTGAGCACTTGTGCTATCCACCACACACCACCACATATCACATCCACTCTCTTGCTGCAACAAACAAACAACATGAGAGAACGTACACAGATATGTATATTCTCTCTCGTGGAGTTACACAAAGAGAAACACACTCACACACGTTGTTATTATTATTCGTGGAAGGAGACTCAAGGAGAAGAATGAGAATAAGATGGTATATAAAAGTGGTTATAAGTGAGCAGCACATATATTTTATGCATGTTTCTCTTGTCCTGAAGTGACTGAGTGAAAAGAGAGAACTCTCTCCCTCTCCCAGAGTGTGAAAAAAACACGAAAGAGGAGGAATGACTCTCGCTCACTGTGTTTGTAGCCACTCGTGTTGTGTGAATGGAAAAAAGAGGAAAAAAGAAATACGCATAACATGGATTTATTTAATATCTATTGTTGGCGTGTGTGTGGATTTTTAGGAAAAAGTAAGCTAGCCACGTACTCTGGGAGGATATATAGACGTCAATTTAAAAAAATCAATATTTACCCACTGCACACCGAATGAAATGTACTCCGGGAGAAAATGGAATAATTAGGGAAATTGAGATGATCAGATTAATTAACACAAGAGGAGAGAGGGATATAGGAACTTAATGAGTGCGGATGGTTTCCTTATTAATTAAAGATGCCTGCCTTCAGGCTATAGCTGCTCCACAGTCTAGATAAATATTATACTTTTATCCAGTTATGTTGGGAAAGTTGTGTAAAAGCTGTAAAATGCACATGGTGAACGGGGTGTAGTAAGAATGTGAGTGTTTCCCTATGCATATGCATTGGTTGGAGTGAAATGCTCGGTAGATTGAATATAAAAATACAAAAAAAGTTTTACAAGAAGTATCTTTGCATTTCTAAGTGTGCATGGGAATACGAAAGGAAAATTCTCATGTATGTATGTATTCACTCTCTCTTTTACTTTCTCCGGGAAAATCCCTTTCCTCCCATTGCATTTGAACAGAGACATACAGTGTGAAAATCACTTTTCGAATTCTCTCACCATCATATGCCGGTTCTATTTTCTAAGAAGAAGATTTGCTTTTTCTATTTCTCCCTGTTGTTTATGTGGAGCTTATGCTCTTCACTTTTTCCCGAAACAGTCACATCACAAGTCAGTCAGCGAAAAGTCATTCGAATACAGAATGGAATTCCCGTTTGAGTTTGAGAACACAGGATTTCCACATAGTGTACGGCCGAGACTGGCATTTCCCAGCAGATTTTCTGGAAACGCGATGCAATGCGATGTGTGGGCAACTGCTATCCCACATTTTTATGTGAAGGCTAAAGGCAGAAGGGGAAAGTACCAAGTTATTTTATGACAGCCACGCACAACATGCATGCAAACAGGACATGTCTTGAATTTCACAAATACTGCATTGCATAAGTCACCTCTTTCCTTTCACTTGTAGTCTCACTTTCAGAAGAGGAGAAGCGTCAATTGCGCTTGCTGCACAGTTTCCTCGTCCCTACGTGAGGATGAGAAAAGAGGAGTGTCCTCTGCCAAAAATAGAAAACTTGGCTTTGCAACCCATCTTTCGTTTGCACCACATGTGTTTTGTCTTTTTGCTCATCTCTGTTCTCTGACAACAGCTAAAAAGTCACGGAGGGGGACTGAGAAAAGAGCGTGAGCAATATCGAAAAGTCAACTGGATCAAACATACAATATTCTATGTGGAAAGGGGATCTAGCTATTTCTGAGAGACCTGATATGTATATTGCTTATTATTATGTATGTAGAGGTGCCCTCACGCCGGGAATAGAAAGAGCGGAAATATTATGAAAGTTGGAACATTTTCTCTTTTCGGTTCCAAATACTCTGGGATTTCCAGAGGACGTCTATTCATTTGCTTCAAACCTCGATTTGATGAGATATGATGTGCAGAAATGGTGCATTGTTGTCAACCGCATAAATAAGTTTTTATTGCTGTTCCACAGATGCATTTCCATTCCGTGCATATTGGAATGTAATATGGAATGAAGAAAATACGAGCGGGATATTCTACCTACATTACCATAAAGTGAAAAATGTGCATTATATTCATCCTCCTAGCCAGAGCTATGTATTATCATCACTTTCAATTGTAAAGTGAAAGAAAGGCACATCCAATATTGATTTAATGGTGGGCCGTGGGCTTAGCTTACAGCTAATTTTCCATATTGGCCCAGATGGATTGCTTTGAATGTGATAGAGTGAAAGGAATGGGAACATGTGCGACATGAAGAGCATCTCTTCCGACTGTTGCTTTTTGAAAGGCATACATGTATGTGTGTACACTGGTGAATGTCGTTGTGGGTTCCACTTGACTTGTGATACGCCAGGATGTGTGTATACTTACATCTATTTCTCTCTCCCTACCTGACTGACTTGTTCACTGCAGTACATTTTTTGTCAAATGATGGTGATCGTCAGGCCAGGCGGCTGGATGGAGACATGGAGAGGACCACTAGGGTTCTTTCTTCCCATGACTCCAATCCAATTCCCAGTTTCTAAATCCCACATTCAAGGAAAAGTGGATCAACGTAAAGTGCATTGGAAAGACGAGGACTCTCTTCAATTCACACATTTCTCCATTACAGTGTTTGCACAGACGTCATCTTAACAAGAGTTTAAGTTAACCAGCGCAACAGAAAAAACTCAGAAATAAGAAGGACGAGCACTCACGAAGAATCTTTCTTTTTTGTCAAATCTCGCCTTCTTCTCGAATAGATTTTGCACTTCCTTCGAAATCAATTTCTGTTTCCATTGAGAAAATTAGGTTTCCCTGAGCTGTTGCTATTTGCTCACATTTTTTCCTTTTTATACCACGTATTTCAGTAAGCTTCAGCTGGGGCTGTAAGCATTAACGGTTAAAAATGCAGGAAAATCCTGGAATGCGAACGTAAACTTCTCAAGAAAAACTTGATGATGAGTTAAACGGATCTTCACTAATTCATTTTTCTTTCTCATTCATCCTCTCCTCTTTCCTGAATTGGGACATGCTTTGCAAACAGCCTTTTTTAATCTCTTTTCCTCTTGTCTTCTCCCTACAGAAAAAAAAGTTTAAACGACATTAGCATTGATATATTTCATTGTTAGTTCCCATTAACCAAAGCACATCTCTCTATATTTCCGAAAGAGCACGAACATCAAACCCATTTTATTTACGAATACAACTTTCTTCCTTTTCACTTCCTCTCCATTAGATACATTTCGCTCCCGCATATGGAGTCCTTTTGTAAAGGCCTGTGGGTGAAACCAACAACTTTTTCCCCGTTTGTTTGGTTCACCGTCGTCTCCGATGTTTACTTAAATTTGCACACAGCCTCTATACTCCCATGTTTGTGTGGAAGAGGCAGCCTTTATAAAACGAAGAAAAAAGTTTTGTGTCCAACAAACTTGTCATTCCAATTGCGCCCGCTTCACTGACTCCATTCACTTTCCTCTCGTGTCTAATTTGGATTTATAGTAAATGCTCTCTCTTCCTTCCTCAACTGACCCTGTCTGCAAATGTTAAAAGAGAGGTTTCTCTTGTGGGACTAGATCAACCGGAAAGTGTATAGAGATTAGAAGCGTTTTTCAACATTCTTCTTAAGAAAATAAAACTTTTCTCTACTCTTGTCCGTATTTGCATGACGTGTTCCTGGAAGTACCCTTCATTTCAATTGGATCCCACCCTTTACCTAGCAGTACGGGATGTGTACAGTCCATTAGAGATTGGAAAGAAGAAAGTGTTCCATACTTTATGTCCATAAATACATGTACAACTATCCTCAATACATTTTCTCTAGAAGAAAGGCTCCGTATGGCCGTAAGGAAGAAAAGTCAGCATAATGCGGATGATGTAAAGGGAGAAAGAATAAGTGACTAAAGTTCGTATGGATTGCAACAACAAACAAGTGCAAGTTTCCCTTGTTGTGTGTGTATCTCTTTGGGGGGAACGAGATCAAGTTGGAAAGTCAGGGTGGAAGAAAGAGAAGGAAAAAGTCTGTACACGTTCCATTCTATTGCTTTTCTCTTATGACATACCCATAGTTTCTTTCCTTTTGCGTTGTTGTTTGGAGAAGAAGTGCATGTAGCATCAAATAAGCTTGTGGATATATACCACCCAGGCAATAATAATAATGACGATAATACTAATAATATGTATGGAAGGAATGCCTATGTGCGTGTGTGTGGTACGTGAGCATGGAATGAGTACGCAAGTAGGACTAAAGGTACATGCCAACTTTTATCATGGATTGCTTGTCCTCTTCCTAGTATCGAGGGTTTATCGAGGGTCGTCCATTTTTACAGAAAAATATATAACTCGTGTTACGGATGATGGGAGAGAAATAAGTTTTTTTCCTTCATGTTCTGTTCTCTTGCTTAGCATGAAGGAGAGAAAGAAACGCGTGTATAGTTTTTTTGTGCTGATGTTGGTTGTTTGTTGCAGACTTTTTTTTTGTATAAAAAAATAGGGAAAAAGCATTCAGGGTTTATACAGCAATGTGGTTTGGTGCCAGTAACAATGATGATAAGAAGGGGCAACAACAAGTCGGATTAAGTTTTCTTTACGTTTCTTCGATCATAAATTAGCCCGTAAACTGGTCTGTCTCCTTCGCTGTCTGTCTACTTCTTCGTTGTGAATGCCGGCTCAGCCTATTTTTTCAGTGGAGTTATGTACACGCTTTTACTCCGTATTTCATACCATTTCTTTATCCGTTTCCTTTCTCTTGAAGAGGGAGGGAGAAATAGAATAGAGAAAAAGTTAGAGCAGAGGAAGCAAGAAGAGGAAACATGAGATGATGATCTGGCTTGGCGCGCCTTTCCGAATCAGTCTTGACTCCACTACATTTTATTTTACTCTGTTTCTCCCTCCTGAAAAGGAAAACACATTATATCTCTGTATGAATCTCTATTCTGACTTGTCTCCTTCTTTTCATTCCTTTCTCCCTTTTTTATGCCCTCCTTCCATTTCATTTTCCCACTTGATTACGCTTTCCCCACTGATGCTGCTCTATTGTGGGGAGATTGTTTACAGTTGGGTTGGACGCCAGCACGCCAGAGAGAGAGAGAGAAAGAAAACTTTACTTCAATTCTCCTCTTAAAGAACATGACTTGGTGTTGTTTTCCTTTCTGGCTATTGCCATTTCTACGTTTTGGATGTTTTCTAATCTCCTTTCCTCATCTTTCTCATCTTCAACTGGGGAAATCCCCCACCCCACCCACTTTTATTTCCACCAAAGGCTGATAGTCATGAGGAAGAAGTCATTTATTCTTTTTCTTGCTGAGTATGTGTCACTCGATACTTGAAAAGCACAACAAGGAATTCTTGCTGATAATGTGGCATTGTGAAAACTAGCCTGGACAGTGTCTAAAGTTTGCGCTTGATATACAAGCTTTCCAAAATACAGTAGTTTGCTTCTGTACAGCGTCAGATTATGATAAAGTGTAATTTTAAAATAGCTGAGACACAACTTTAGAACATTTTTGTCAACATCAGATAATAAAAATAACAAGACTAATAACGAAACTGTATACAACAGAGATTAGAGACAGAGATAGTAGTACAAATACGATTTCGTAACTGACTTAAATTCCACCTGATATGGTATGATATGAGAGGTATGACTCAATTGGAACTAATTGTACATAGAAAACCATTTCCAGGAACTGAACTATTGTTTGTGTTCCATAACTTCATGTAAAAACTGTCCAAATGCTGGTGTTTTTCTAACAGTCCAATGCCCATTCATTCATATAATAGGAATTTGGGGTTTGATTCAGCGAGTTCGGAGCAAACAAATGACGTTTTGTACATTTGATATTTAATCATCTGTGAGTATTTTTTTGTATTTTATATACGAATATTTCGAAGAGCATACGTTACACAAACGCGCTATTAACGTGTGTTTCGTTTGAAGTTTAAAATTAATTGTAACAGGACCTGGCGAACATAGCGAATTTATTGCATGCATTTACCTTTGTTTGATTCCATTTAAAATGGGGTTAAATATACCGTACTGACGCAGTTCAGTTGTTTCAAATTTGGTTTCCAATGAATCAGTTTGTTGCTTAAAAATATAGTATACCCGTCGTAATTGCTAACTTCTGAAGTGTTTTAATTACTTGATGGATATGCTGCTTTTTGGGAAAACTTTCAACGTATCCGCAGACAACTGAAGCTACACAAATTTCACATCACACATAACTACAAACATATCAATTTCGTTCGCTTTGAATCACTTCTACAGGATAATGTGTACCTTTTAATTACAAACAGTAAATAATAACTTTTCAAGCTAATTTTTAGTTTGCTTGGAGAAAGAAAGTTTCTAATTAACAAGGATGTTGTTTTCGAAATTGATTTTATCGCCTTTCAAAAATGTAATGATATGTACTCCATCCAGATCCAGAACGATTAAAAATGGTATTTTGTTATTTTGTTCGTTCAACTTCATAATTTTCAATCTCGTGTGTGGCTTTAAATGCAACGGCAATCGAGTAAGGATTGGCACGATAGTTCCTCTTCCTCTGATATTTGATTTTATTAAAGTGTTAATCCAACATCAGTCATATACGATTGATCACTCTTTTATAACACCATCCATCTTATGTACCCACCACAAATTATACGCATGTATAAGTAATAGGTACATATATTTTTATTCCAAATCGAATTTAAAAATAGTCAATAGACATTAAACAATATCCCCGGATTATATAATATTTCGTTGCAATACAAACCTAACCATATTGTTTACATGCGCCCAAAAAGCCCGTGTAGTGGAAATCTTTTACGTGGGTGTCTGAGCCGGAAAAACAGCATATGTCAGGAATGAGTTGAGAATGACGTCAGAACAAACTTAATAAACTCGCGTGTTATTGACTGTAAAAAGTTACAGACATTTGGTAAGTCCACATTATTGTGCATCC
>JAHZNA010003268.1:0-28186 GCA_027743935.1 Sinodicranocentrus sp. ZH6
TAAATACTGTAAAAGTGAGTTTCCTTGAAAATGGTGTTATTTCAACGTAGGGTTTACACTTCTTCTCCGTAGTGCAGGTCAAGTTTAAAAGTAAGAATGGAAGCGGTCATTTCACATATATCGCACATACATATACACAAGGAACTGTGACAAAACCTTGTCGTCTCAAGATATCATTTCCTGTTGCGTATGAAGAAAACGTCTGCAGAATTAGGTACACATATTAGTTGAATTAGTTGTTTATTCTTTGGCATATCCCTTAGGTTCATTGGCATTAGATTGTGTTGCCATCAAAGTTTTGTTTATATTTTTCTTGGGAAAAAAATGTTCCCCTCAGATTCAAATGAATTTTCAATGTTCATCATTATGATTGTGTGATAAAGGTCATTTGTTCTTTTCTAACATAAGGCTGCACTCTGGCTGAGTGCAAAAGGTTGGGGTTGAGGATCGAGAAGGTATAGGGCGTAGCTAACTTATTATCCGAGACGAGAATCAAGTATGTGTGTATTTTTTTTTAAAGTTGGGAGTAGTTTCGTTTTTAGCCTCAAGTAAATATCTGTTAGCTTTAGTTTACATGCCTGGGGACTGTGCTGTATGAATTTTCAAGTGGGCAGGGTTTGAAATTCCTAACTGAAATGAATTACTTTGGGAAACATTTACAAAGGAATAACTGCTTGTCAGACTAGTTTACAGACTAGGAAGCTATAGTGCTGTACTAGACCATTATTGTTGCTGTCTCATGAAGATTTGTTAACCATGCCGTTAAATATGAAGTGGAAGCAGTTTTGTTGTATGTTGTATCCCTTGAGATTTTTCTACAATACACAATTCTACTTTTTCTAATGCGTAAATTCCAACCAGTTAGATCTTCTTCAACTTGCCAAACCCTTCAATCAATAAACACATATTACACATAGACTTTTATACGCCTGATACATTCCATACTTATATAGTTTGTAAAGTTTAGGCATTTATAGTGAGTAGGGTTGGCGTTGGCCCTTTTCTGAAATAAATAAGTTTGTAAGTTGCCCTAGCCAATTTACAGGACTCCCCGTTCCATCCGTTTCAGATGATAAACGTCGATAAGACGAAGATGGTTTAGGTAATATAATTCCAGCGGTTGAATGGACCATCCTGCACCATGTTGTCTTTTTGATTTTCAAGGTCTAATAAAAAAACTCTGGAGAGGAATTTCCCTATCAGAAATGTGTTACTGTCTGGCTAAAACAAGGCACAAATATATTGAGCAAATTGTAAACTGTGCATTACACCATTCCATTTTATAAATTATGATCCTCTTGTGTGCTCAGTTTGTAACGGGGATTTCATTTCGTATTTGATGTAAATTCGATTTTTATGCATACAAAAACAACCTTCAAGCCTTCAATCCAACCGTGGAAAATAAAATAGGAGATGAGCCCATGAATGTACAAATGAAGCTATTTGATATTTGATCAAGCTCTCTTGTCGTTCACGGGGAGCCCTAAATATGATACGAGACCAAGTAAAAGTAATACCCGTACAAGTGATACTTGGATTAAAAGGATTCTGAATGTTTGTACTGCATACATACATACACAATGTTTATAGGTAAAGTTGGTGGAAGAATGATTGGATAGCAAGCACATCAATCTCATCGCTTCCACTCGACATCAAACATGTAGCATGGAAATTGTGAGCTGACCCATTTCTAAAGAGTTGTTTAGCCGTAAAGTGTCGAAAATACATAGAGCATTCTACTCTCGTCACTCGTTTGCTTGCTACTTCTTCCCTCGTCAAACATTTTATTAGCTTACTGAGCTCTTTCACGCTGCAGAGTGAATCGGAAGGGAAAACAAAATCTCATCGCATCAAATCTTGATATGTTGAATGGTACAATTTTAGGCGAGATAGTTTCGTTCACGACATTCACGCTATGGATAGTACAAAGATCTTTCCTTATCATTAAATAGCCTGCTCTCCACTCTGCAGGTTAGTTTGGCAGGTAGTTATAAAATTAGGGAATGGAAAATGATATAAGTACACGAAACGACAGGGTGCGGCAACACTAAAAATCTCGAATCTCCAGAAGTAAAAAGAGAGAATCTCAATCGAGAGAAGAAGAAAAAACTTTAAAACGAGATGTTTTCAATTCAAAGAATGAGTTCGTGTGCTCAGCAAAGCATTTTTGGTTGTCCTGTCTGAACTACTTGTTGCAAGTAATTTGAAATTTAACAATGTATTATTTTTTTCCTTTTGGAAATCATCCAATTCAAATATTATACAAGTTAAAAGATTTGATTTTCTAATCAGACACATTTCACATGTCTTATAATTTAACTACCTCCTGGGTTCTCGTGAAGAGCTTGTACCCTGCTAGAATTTCCGTGCAAGGAATAAACTCGATATTTTCGTATCTCCATTGCTCATTTCTCCCCTTTTTATTTTCATTCAAGTATTCCTCTTCCTTCTAATCTACCTGGATATAGAGAAGGACCATTTGGTTTGCTTCATGTTCGATCTTACAAAGATGCTTGATTCAGTTTGGAAAAAGAGACAGTCTGTTAGGGATTTGAAAATCAAGAAGGAAGCAACGCATTCACTTTGAAGTCTTTCGATTACGATGTTGCTCCTCAACGTGACTATTCATGCTTCAAAAAGCTGCCAGTCTATATTGTCTGCTTTTCCTTGCCGACCTATATATTTCCTTCCAGTGAGGCAAGAGCCGAATGGAAACATTCGTCAGCAACTCTATTTTTATTATTGTTGCACTATCACCATTACGAACGAAACTATTCCTCATCATCCGTGGAGGGGAGAAGAGCATGATAATCAGCATTTTTACTGCGCACTATATAGCCATGAAAAAACTTTCTTTCCAGCTCCATTCAAATTTCTAATTGGCTTCTTTCCCATAAAATAGTTGAGAGCTTTTTGTACACAGATAGAAAATCTCATAGTTGTGTTCTCCCATCCTTCAGAATCTGAATCAAATTCAACTGTAATGATTAGAAATAAGTGTAGCATTAAAAGTTTATCACATCACTAGTTTTAAATACAAGATTCGAATGCTGAGTACATATCAACCTGGGAAGACAGGTTGGAAATCACTGATTTTAATCCATGGTGCCATGCAAAAGTGTATCATTAGTATGTTATGTAATGTTAGCTACGCAGAATGCATGCTACTGTCATGTCAATGAGCTGACGTAAGTTTGATTCTCCTCACCTATTTCAGATTTCATATTTATATCGTTAAGAAAGCTTCACATCTAGTAGGATGTCCAGCAGACTAGGCATTTTGTTTACAGGTTTTCAATCTCTGCTACTGGGGTTTTGAATGACGAATTATAAAAGTCCTTTGCTTAAGGCGATGTTGGAATACAGCTAATTACCACATTAACGCTTTGATGTTAGCCAACTCACACTTGCAGAGTTGCTCAGTGTTCCACAAGAATGAAAAGCCGTCATCATCATTATCATCCTATTCGTGTCAATCAAGGTAGTCGCAGGGAGGAAAGTATTAATCGAAGATGAACTGGTTCCATTTGAATAATAATAGTAATGGTTTGATGGCTATCGCCTTATCAAAAAACACAAACTTAGTCCAGCCAAGAATTTAAATCGAGATAGAATTGCATGAAAAATGATCCGATGAATAAATAAAACCAAAATCCACATCATCTTCTACTGAAGACATATTAAAATAAAATTCTGGCTACTTCAGAGTTTAATATAACATATATTCTTAAGTTGAATCGATATTTATAAACCTACGCTTGAAGCAGCTTCATTAGCCGACATATAAAATGCATAGACACAGGTGTAATTCAATTTTATGTGCGGTGCAATGAAATGGTATATAAATAAGATTTTTATGATAAATCAACGCATTTTATGTTACGACTATTTGATGAATGGCGGAGAATTTTTCCCATGTGAAAAGAAAGATGTTTTGTGAACGAACTTCATGTAATGGGCATTCCTGGATATTATTTTACATTAAGCATAATGTTAATTTCTACTATGAAAGTGTCATCGCTCCTGAAATTATATCGTGCAAAGGTCAATTTGCAATTTAAAACTAGGCGAGATTGAGAACTTTGAGCTTGAAATTGTAAACATGCTATTGTCGGAATTAGATAGTAAAGAAATGTAGAAGGATGAATTACTATAAGCCTACGAAATGGGTTTTACCTCCCACATAGTCAGTAAAAAATTTGTACATGTAAAATGGCATTTTGTATTCGTTCTAAAACTTAGACGCAATATAGGTCACGGTAATGGTACACGATTCAAAAATTTATTTACCAGACATTTTTCACAAGATATTTTGTCTGGATTTATGATTTTCGTTCATTGCTAAACCAGCCAAGATTTCATTTAACGCTTAAAAACATTGCCCACCTAAGCCCACTGTACATTACCGCGTCTGATCGAAAACTAACAACTCGGCATAAAAACTAGATACATATACGGACGACACATGACCTGCAAAAAATGGCTCATTTAGGCAAATCATTTTTATGTGAGATGCAAACGACACACAAACATGTAGAATTATTCACTTCTCCTTCGAAGGCCTAGAGACTCAGATTTTGTAATTTGCGCAGAAGCTTTTAGACTGTATATGACATAGAGCTTAACATTCATTTACTAAAAAACGTTGTCGTGCAAAATCCATCGTAAATTCTTGTAAGAAAAAATAATTGACTTTTTGTGTCTTACGTATGTATGCATTCGTGTAAGAATTTTTTTAGACGATCCACAGCTACTTGATATATTTCTCATGTTTGTGCGCGACTGGAGTTGAACCCAGAGCAGAGATTTTTACGCTGACGAAAGCCATATTAAATTCTCTCAAGTTGTGGTTGTGACTCTCACATAGACGAGGGAACTGATATGATTAGTTTTGCTACTTTTAACTTTGTCAATAAATAATGTTATGTTTGCACGTCAATCGCTTGAGCACCTAGCATTAAACACGCAATACTACGTAAAAAGTGTACGCTGCAGACAGTATATAAGAAATATACCACTTGGACATTATATGCATAAGAAAATTTTGAAGTTATATGATTTCCTCCAAAACAATACGAGCTGATAGAAAGCAGACATTCAATCACTTACTGGTACAGCTGTAAACTAGTAAACATTATAACCTCTAGTCTACTTTATAATTAACTAATCTAGATAAAAACTATCGAGCTTATTGCGAAGCATGAAGCAGTTGGCTGTGACAGTTTTATGCAAACGACACATAAAAACGCCCATAATGATCATCGGCAATCATCGCGCAGCTGCGTTGAATGCGAATCGTGTACTTCAAATTATAGTAGAGTTTCGTGATGAGACTGATTTTGTTGTGCGTTTATTGAAAAAGATAAAAGAGTACTTAATTAGCAGATTTCATATAAATGGATGCTCATATTCATATAATGGCTGTAATGAAAACAACATTTTATATCCTATTAAATGAAAAATGGAACTTGCAGCATGCGGTTAACGTTGGAACAATGCAGGCAGAATATTGATTCGAGCAACTAATTAGACTCTATGAAATGATCAATATAAAAAACAAAGAGAGGATTACTAACTAATTGATAATAAACATTCATGTTGTTTTCTCAATTAACTACAGTGTGTAAACGGAAGTTTGGGCTGCTGCTGGTACTCTGTAAATCTATCGCATCTGCATAATATAAAATAGGTTAAAATATCCATGAAATGAGATCAGTTTTTTCTCCTCCTAATAACCTTTTTTTACGTTATTAAGGCAAATGACAAATTGGTAAAATTATTCTCCATATAAGTAGTTGTTAGCTCTACAATAGTTTACATTAGTTAGGAATGTCATTTGCAGCCGCCATCATCTACAACATTCCAAACGAGGAATGAGGAATCTATCATACTTTTGGTAGGCAGAAGTGTAGTCCAAGTCCAACTTGTTAAGTAAATGCCAACTTGATTGTCATGTGCTATTAATAATCTCAACACAAGACTCATATAATATGTTATCAACAGTATATAGCAAAGCAAAAAAAAATTTGAGGAATAGGTATCCACACAAACAACCTTCACACTTTTCATAAGACCATAATAAATCAAGCCTTATATGTGAATAACGTTGTGCTTCAAAATACGTGTCACTTATGGCCAGATGAACGTAAGCGTAACATACTTAGTGTTTAAGAAACCATTCCCTAGCATTTCCTATGTAGTATATTACCACTTGATATGATTCTGATGACAGTTGTTTATTATATGAAAAGGAAAATAATATATAAAAAAATATTGTAAAATAAGTATTCCCTTGCATAGAAGACATGTAGGGCACGCGACGCGATCTTTGGATCATAGCTTGAAACTGTGGTTTTCGTAAGCGATAATACAAAATACTGGTATGATTCCAAACTGATAACCTCTTATCGACGTAGACACAGTGGTGAATATCAACATGACGATGACGAATACCGTTTGCTAATTTGGTTAACGACTTTATCAAACCATTTTGCTGTGTCTACAGTCTACAAAAAGATTCATATTTTACATTTAAGATCATTAATTGGGCAGGGTGTGCAAATTATGTAGGTAAATGAGTTTCACATTTCTGTGTTAGTTGACTAATAACAATTAACAACTCTTCTCAGTTACTGACTCATTATCAGAGTCGCGGCATATCAACTTGATTACAAGAAGACGCCGTCTTGTCATCGTTCTTGGACTTGATCGAGTCATGTTATCGCATTCTCGATATTTCGATTCAGGAGAGAAAAGTGGAGAAATACATAAAAATAGCTAATACTCAAGCTGTGACGATAGTAAATATGATTTTATGCACATTATGCATACGCGTTGTTTTTGTTAGGAAAAGAGATAGCGTAAAATATTGGTTATCATTATGGTCATATAACGCACAATATGTTTTTTTTGTAGAATATGGTTTTGGGAATAAATGGGAATGCATATACAGCCAAATGAAAACCCGTTCTGTTAACGATATACACACACATTTGATTGTATAATATACGAATGCACATGGTACGTATTATGCTAATGAGCAATGTCCTTGGTTTCCTCTGCTCAACACATTTATTGTTACTTACTTTTTTATGCTATCAGCAACCAGCCATCAATTGCATCCGCATGTCAACTGATTACTTATGGAAATGATTTCCCTGTTCACTATTTAACTAAAGTTAGTAAGAAGCTGTTGGTTTGATGATGCTAATTTTCGCTCATGTTACTCTTCACCAGTGGACGTCGACAATGTTCTAAATCGCCCCTTTAGCATTTAACGCTGCGATCTTTAATCCATTTCTATTAATTTATGATAGATTTTATAATTAAGCTGAATGTGAATAAATTAAATAAGGTTGCGTGTCAGATAAGAATATGAACAATGATCACTAAGTTTTGGCGTCACCGTATCCCTACTTGAATTGAACTGTACAATTTTTCCCCCACGAAAGTAATTATAACCCACAAGTTAAATCTAATACCTTTCATTCAACCAGTTCTCCATATATTTTGTACTAACATTTCTATCATGTGACAAATTATCAAAAAGGATGTAATTTAACCGAAGTGCCAAAAGGAACGAAATAATTTAGTTATCTTTTTTGTGACTTACATAGAGCATATTTTGATTATGGGTGGCTTAGGACGATTGCTTTTCAGTTCACAGAGAGTGTAAAGCTTATAAAAGTAAATATTCGTTGGTCCATCAGACAATTTATGGAGAATATCCATAATATTGTAAATACTACTCAAATTCAGATGCCTGATATGCAACTAGTTGTAAAATACAGCTTCACAAATATTTACGTAATATGCAATTAAAACTAGGCACAAAACCTTCGACAGATGAATCGTAAATTATAAAGGGTGGCGGAGGGGTTTCTGACAGATTCAATCGAATAAAATTCGAATGGCCATCTATTTCTCTTCACTCAGGAGTGCCTTTGCATTGAAATACCTAAAATGTGTGATCTTCAAAGATTTCCCAGCTGTACACCAAAAGTGAGAAAATAGTGATTATGAAAGACGTCCGACTAGACCGCGTACTTGTTTAATGCTTCTACGTTCATTACTATTCCTCCTCTATTTCGGTGAACCCTCTGAAATTATAGATTACCTATTCTTACCAATAACCTCTGTTTCTCCATCTTGTTGACTGGGACTAACGATGAGCTGGGAAATTTATATGGATTGAAATGGATGGACGTAGCATTTGTGTTAGAAATAGAGCATTATATGGTTGTGTTGTAATCCAGAAAAGGGTCTTCTTTTTAATATGTGATGCACACATAGTCTGTCTGCTTTCTGGATGCACACAAGGGATTTATGGCGTTGGTAAAAGGTATAAAGGTAGCCATGATTTTTAGTGGAGAAAGAGACATGACAGGGGATGCTTATGGGAAAAGCTGGTATTGGTATGCACTCTCATTTTTTTGCTGTTAAAAGGAAGAACAAAAAGTTAATTGTTCCTTTAAAGAGAAGTTCTTGGGATCTGGGTTTAGCCGTAGGGTGTTATTTGTACATCCCATTTTCAACTTGTTGAATTGTAATATAACCTATTGAAAAAAGAATTCGGTTGAGTGTTTCTAAAATGAGCTGTTTTTTTTCGTTTAAGATAGAGTTAAAGCTGAGCTAGTACAAACCTTCGGACAAAAATTAATGGTCTATGAGCTAACTGCGAATAACAAGCGATAATATGATGATCGCCATTTTATGTTTGCATGTATTTTGAAATTAAAATGAAATGTCAAGCTTGAACACTTTTAGAACAATATCCCTTAAACCCGGTGAAAATATCATTTAATTTATCATATATATTCATAATCAGCTTCGTTTTTATCCCGTAATAAAATCTTACATGCATCTTTGTAATGATGTACCCGGTCACACAATTTCATCTGGCTTCAAGATCTAAATGGACCATGCAAGCCATCTACTTAGGATTTTATAAAGTATTCGACGTGTTGCTGCAGTGTGCGGTATCAGAGTGGAATGAACTATAGTAATAGTACCTAGTTTGTACAACATGGAGTTGGTATTAATAACGTTCTACGTGTCACATGATTAATAGTGATGATGATCATAAGTCTGGTTAAATTAAAGATGCATAAATTATTTATACTTTCAGTTTTACAATGGTCTTCAAATGTAATTATGTCCTAATGTGTATGATATACTCTCATGTTTGCGTACGCCTAATGCAGATTTAGCATTACCATAGTTGACTGACAGTATCTTAAACAGAATATACTAGACGAGTATTTATATGCATATATATATGTGTGTTGGAACTTGGAACTGTTGGAGTTACTCGTATGTATAATATAATAAACTTATGAATAATGTGTCTTTTTTAGAGTATGTACTATGCATTTCACTTTCATTTGTGCATTAAATATTAAATTTTCCATCGTATGCGCACTGCTAAAACCGTATCATATCATATCATCATTTATCAACTAGTTCTATATAAAATAGTAAGTAAAGACGTGAGTAATATAGTTATATGATTATTTGAAGCATCTTAGGAAGTTTTTCATCAGAAAGACAGACTTAAATAATGCTTCATTAAAATCCGAAAAAGTAGAAACGAAAGGTCATAGATGTTCAGATTAAAGCACAATACATAATACATTACGTCGTAGTATTTTGTATCTTCAGTAAATTTTGTGCATGGATAACGTTCAAGACTTTGATCGTGGTTAAGGTTTTTAATGAGCTAGTACGCAATCAATCGAAAGGCGACCTTGAACCAAGTTTAATAACTTCACACTTTAATGCATGGCATTTACCCGTATAGACAGAAAACCAATATTAAAAAGCGAAATATGCTTTATGCAAGCCTAATCTAAATAGCATTGTAAAACTATTGCTTTGTATTGATAATGCATGAGTAAGACAAAAAAAAGTTTATTGAGGATTTAAAATTTTATGCCTCCAACAAATGGTCTCATCTCGAGTATGAATCACTACGTCGGATGCCGTAGTACACGAACTTGTGTCGTAGCGCATTTCCATTTCGCATACCTCAACGAGAGGAAAGTTACTGCTGAGTGCTGATGTCTGGGGGTGGAAATATTGGGCTGAATGTGTCCTTCAACTGAATATAAAACATTTTTTATGTTTCCGACTACGGTCATAATTCTGATACAGCAAATACACCCTAACTAAGGAAATGTTCTCCTAGGACGTCAATAGATGCGAATTTGGATGTTTTTGATGTGATAGATTTAACATTCATATTCTACTTAAAGATTGAAGTGGGGCGTATAGCCTGCAATTAATGACGCACCGTCGCCGACGCTGATGATTGCGAAACAATAAAAAAGGACATTAATGTGAATGGAAATAGATTCAATGTTCAAAATTTGAAAACGGTATCACAGAAACTTGTTAATGAAAAATTCTTTGTGGTGCTTCAACTTGATTTTAAACTTAATCAGACATTTTATGCTATAAATTTGTTGATTTTAAACTGTTGAAAGGCGTATTTTGTCGACTTAAATTTACACTCTAGTAGTCAGATTATTTAGATGCCATCTTGCCTCCAGTCCAGTTTGTCAAGCGTGGTTGTAAAGTTGTAATCAGATATTAAAGTGTTAAATCCATCAGGCGTTTGCAAGGCATTTGCCACAAGTATGAGGCTAGATTATTTAACTGATCGTGAGTATAGCTGATAGCCAAATTCTGTGCGATGACGTGGTTTTATCTGTATATTTTGAAAATTTGAAGAAAAAATGAGTAAGAAACGATTATGAAGATAGTGAATTCTTTTAACATGTATATTTCATGGAGTACAATTCAGATGAATTCATGATGTGCAATCCAATCAAATCCATGTCATACACAATCATATTATAGCAAAATACACACTACTTTCTGCATTATTTTACTACATTACAACGAGAAAACTTTTCAGAAAGCAGTGGTCAACCCATTTCAAAGCCAAAGTGCAAAAAAAATAAACCATACTGCGCACAGTATTGCGTTTACATAAAATGATTAACTTAGATATGTCTGCAATCTGCAATGTGCAGGTGCAGGCATGATATCATCCTCATCAGTTTAAAAAGTGGCAAAAATTGAGTGCCGTGACCAGGATTCGAACCTGGGTTATTGCGGCCACAACGCAATGTCCTAACCACTAGACGATCACGGCTGGGTTGAAAGACGAGTGGAATTTTCCTGTAGTTGTTTCAAATATTCAAACCAGCCAACTGTTAAAACTAGTTCATTTCCTTCGTTCATAGGCAGGGCAGGGTCTTCCTCAATCCTCAACTTTCTCATCCAACACATCCGCAGCACACATACCCCACCGATAAGGCGATAACACTACCGCATCCCATCCTTACTACATCCATGCATTTTTATACCTAACCATATGACCATGTTCATTTCAGATTGTACATACAATAAAAAAAATAGTGGATCAATCCAAACTCTTGAAATTTTGAAATGAACGAGAGGAAAAACTACAAGAACCAAACCAAGAACTTACATGATGAAACCCCATTCGAAAAAAGTTTTTTACTAGACACCTAAAACGTCACATTTACAGGTCTTTCCTTTCGGGATGGTCTGAATTTCGTAAAATTTACAGACAGTAATCTAGTCAGTTTCTTCTTACCTTTGGTGCTGAATGGAAATTTTCAAGAAACAATAGTCATATTCAAGATATATTGAAAGTGTCAGGGAGAAAGGTGAATGTATATAACCGGTGAGTGAATCTGGCTGATTCAACTTCTCCTCTTAAGATTCTTCCGAAATAAGTTGGTCATTAGTTGTTTCTTAAACTTAACTTTCGCAGAAACTAGAACTGACATTTACATATAGAGAAAAACGCAGTCGTCACAATTGCCCTGCCAGTCGTCTTTGTTAGGAAGCAGCTCTGCATTGCACCGCACCATGAGATCAGCGACACAAAACGGCAAATTTTTGTATTTTGCTTATGGAAGTAATCTATGGAACAACCAGAATTCATGAGAATAATCCGTCTGCAAAAATGGTGGCTGTGGCGAAGCTTCAGGTGAGTTGAAAAGAAAAGAAAATAACGCAATAAATATCTTCGCTGTGCTTTTCTGTTTAATAAACTCAGAGCATATAGACACATGATGGCGTCACTATATTGTGTGATCATATATAAGTAATACACTAAATCATACGCTGTAATTTCCCTGTATTTGTCACGAAAAGAGTTTGAATATTATGAACTAAAATGCTAATGAAAGAGAAACTACACAACATAACGTTTATTTATAGGGCTTCCAGCTAGATTTTGGATACTG
The DNA here is from genome assembly GCA_027743935.1 of Sinodicranocentrus sp. ZH6. Taxonomy (NCBI): domain Eukaryota; kingdom Metazoa; phylum Arthropoda; class Collembola; order Entomobryomorpha; family Entomobryidae; genus Sinodicranocentrus; species Sinodicranocentrus sp. ZH6. The sequence goes on from JAHZNA010003268.1 coordinate 12,285, forward strand.
GGGTCAGAGATGGAGGGGTGCTGCGGCAAATATTTTACAGTCTGAGGATTCGCATTTATATGGCGTTTTGTGGGAGTTAGACAATTCAGATCAACATTCACTAGATATGTATGTTCCTTGAAAAAGCAAATAAAATACGTAACATTTATGGTTTAACAGTTTTAAATCATTTTTACATTTCAGCCAAGAGGGGGTGTTTGACAACATCTATCAGCGTCATGAAATTACAGTGGATACGTTGCCAGACGCTAAAAGGGTGCAATGCATGGTGTATCGAATTAGAGATGAAACTCGTCAAACAGCCATTGAAACTCACGGAAAAGACAAACTCATACCATCCTTGCGATACAAAAATGTGATAATAAAGGGTGCTAAAGAACACGGTTTACCAGAATACTATGTAAAATATTTAGAATCTCTTCCAGACAATGGATACGACGGCGATGTCGACGTAAACATTCCACGGATTTCGTGATAAATTTTAATCTTTACTGTACTGACGCATTGTCCAATATTGTTTATCTCGTAATAAAATTAAAACTACAGCAATCACTTAACAATAATTTACATCCGTTACATATTACTTCAGCTATTTAATACATATTGATCAAATATTTTTTAGATAATAAATACATGCACGCACTTTTTATAACGCAACTTCTGCTTGACTCTTTTCCGAAGATTTATTTTTTGGCTTTTTCTTTTTCTTCTCCTTTTTTACTGGCTTAGCTAAGGGATCATATAGGGACAGAGTAGCCCGGAATCCGGGTTCAACTTTGTACATCTGAACCTTGGTTGATTCTCTATTTAACAGATTCGCTATTTGTTCATCTTCAAAAGCTAACTCAACGGCCGTTGCTTCATCCATTTCGTCTAAATATTGTCGTTCAACATTCACGATTATTTCTTCCTTTTGAACAATACAAATTAGATCCAACTTGTAATTTTGATCAACATCTGGCCAGTTTTGCTCCCACACTTCTTCATCCTGTACATTCACAAATCAAATGTAACGTATTGCATTGTTTAAAAATAACACACAAGGGCAGTGATATGAGGGATATGTAATTTAAGGAAAGCATGTAAACAGTAGTAATGTGATCCTAAACCTGAATATAAGCTTCACTTAAGAAAACATTCCTGTCGTACCACTGCTTTTGTGTGACGAGTGGGAAGTACAAGTAACAAAGTAGTATTTTACCAAATTATATTCCACTTCTGTATGAGTAGCGACAGCACGAAAAGATTGCCACAGTTGTGCACTGAACGCAGGTAAAATTGGATACATGCAAATTATCAATACACCTAGTGCTCTTTCAAACTCTATGCTTTCCTTTAAATATTTGACTGGAATACCCTGGAAATAAATACAACAAATACAACCCTGCTTTACGCGTGGATCTCTGATGGCTATATGGTATATTTTAGTAAAAATACAAACATAGAAACAGCAGGTTAGAAATCAAACCCAACACCCACCCGTAATGAACCTAAAAGACCCTGTAGACGACTAACCACCACACTGATCTGATTAGTTTCCGCGTAGTTGTGAGTAATCCCTTTTAAATAATAGTTTCTAGCATCAAATATCTTCGCTTCTGAAGTAGCCCATTCTTCATCATCGATAAACATTATGTCTCCAAAATCTTTTACGTCTACGAAACTTTTTAAAAGAAGCCAACTTCTATTTTGCCAATTAAGAAATCCAGTCAAATCTATATTTGATACAAATTTTTTATGGAACCAGCTTTTTTATCATTATATTAACAATTTCATCTCTATTCAGAAAAGAATGTAATAACATACTATTCGGTGGCCAATGTCTGGCAGATGTCGGAGCAGCTTCTGACACGCTTAAAAGACGTGCTGTGTCCACACCAAATTCCTTTAGTACAACTTCTGGGTCTATCCCATTATGTTTAGATTTCGACATTTTCTCCCATTGTTTTATAACTTCCTCTCCAGTGGATTTTTCAAGAAGCGTATCTGCATCCCTAACAAGTTCATCTGCTTTTAAATACTTTCCGTCTGCTTTTGAGCAGTGGGATTCCCCCATCACTACGCCAATCGGGATTAGTTTTTTAAAAGGTTCCTTTACAGGAACAATTCCAAGGTCATGCATAAAGTGATTCATAAACCGTGCGTAATAAAGGTGAAGAGTTGCTATAAATATAACATACTTCATATTATCATATGAATAAAATTGAATTCATTTTCAAAAAACATAAATGAAGATGAGTATTTAAAAAATACCATGCTCCTTGCCACCAATGTACACATCGACAGGCATACTATGTACTTTAGTTTCATTAAAGATACTTAATGGATTGGTTGCATCCAAATATCGTAGAAAGTACCATGATGAATCAAAGAATGTATCCAGTGTATCAGTCTCTAATTGTACGTTCTTGGAACCACAGTGCGAACAATTATTTTGTATCTTTGTATCTACACTAACAGGTAACCGTTCAGCTGGTACTATCGACGATTGCCCACAGTCCTGACAGTTAAGGATAGGTATAGGCGTTCCCCATTTTCTTTGTCGAGAAACGAGCCAATCTCTCAATTTTAGACTAGCAGGATATGGCAGAAACTTGGTATTTAGATTTGAAGGGGTTTCTTTCAGAGCCTATGGAAGTAATATTGCGCTAGTTCCTTCTCATGTCATATGGATATGATAATGATGGATTGATAGTATAATAATTTGGTTACATATTACCGGCACGTCCAATTGCAACTCTGAAAGTGCTGTTAGTTTACTTTCATTAAGTGACAACTCCTCGAATTCATCTGGTAACCTTTCATCCGTTCTACAATCACTAGATTCGGGAACGACAGGCATAATTTCTGCTGATCCAGATAAAACTGGAATGTGCTGACCCGTAGCTGGATTTTGCAGAGAAAACTTCATAACTTTCACACCATCTATGACCTTTAAAACTGCATCGTCGCTTGCAGCTAAGAAGTGATCCGGCCGTAAAATGAAATATTTTGCATTTTTTAAAGCAGAGACGTCAGAAAACCAAATTCGTATTGGCTCATACGAAGTTGCATCATCATTTCTCAGTACATCATTTAAACACACATAACTGTCACAATTGTATCCTTTTATCGGACCAATCCAATGTTTCTGAAGATCAATGATATCCCTCCATCCTTCTTTCAGATTTCCAGACGTAAGTTGAGACATTAATTGCTCGGCATAGGCAGTTGTTTTGACAAACCATTGTGATAGAAGCCGCTTCTCAACTTTTGCACCAGAACGCCAGGATCGCATTTCCGAATCAACCTGTTCTTCAGCCAAAACTGTTTGATCCACGGGATCCCAATACACGAATGCCTTGTGCAAATCCAAGAAAACGTGCAATCAGTAATTGATATACTACTCCAAGTTTGATTTAAACAGCGTTGAAGCGCACATGAGTGAGCCCACCAAATAAAACTATTAAAATGCCTCTTTCGTACATCTATGACATGACAGGACAAAAGATAATTCTTACACCTGCAAAGATCATGTTCTACAAGTATTATTTAAAGTTTCGACTGCTGATGTACATAACCAACACCAATGAAACCGGTTAATTCCTACTTGATCTACATACCGAATATCCCTGAAGTCTGTAAAATCTTGCTATAACATCACTCAGGGTATACACACGAACATGGCCTAAATGCAGTTTACCGGACGGATATGGAAACATAGACAACACATATTTATCCGATTCGCGGCTCGCCTTTGTAGTTTTTGCCAACTCGGCTGGACACTCAATTCCATACACTTGCTTTGACCACTTTTTTTCGATGGATTCTTTTACTTCAAGGGTTAACTCGTCTTCCTATCAACCAAAATATATCCCGTTACCAGTTACACATTTGAAATATCTTAATTTTTAACGCTAAACGCTTAATGATGTATAGAAAAATTAACATGACAAAAATAAAATGACAAAATGTTTTTTAAACCATGCTACCATGCACCACCTGCACCTGAGCGTACCAAAGAAAAGTTTTTCCATGAATATAATCTCCGATTGCCAAGAGCTGCGTTTAAAGGGTAATAGTGATATTTGAAAATGTAGCGACGCACTACAGAAAACTGTTTCAGATTCATTTGTGCTAATTAACTCTTTCAATCAAGTAACACAAATTCAAGTCACTAACTGACCATTGGTGGTTGGTTGTACCGAAAGAAAAAGAAGATTAGTTAGTATTAATTTAGTATTAAATGTAGAAGTAACGAGTATTAAAGAGTCATATACGTAAAATATTAAAAGACTGTCAAGTTACAATGCCGGCGAAATCGACAGTCAAAAATGAGTAGTTTTAGTTTTGCGTGTTTTCCAGTTAAACTGTACAAAACTGTTGTAGTGTTTAAGTTGGCAGTTTGCATTATTCGGATAACACTTTTCTAAATTAACGTCAACCGTGAACTAGTGTAAGAAAAAGTGGGTATTATCATTCATGTAATTTTGGTTCTTGTTTGTTTGTGTAAATTTATGATGCACATGTTTTTATTTACGCTTGTCGTCCTGTGGTGCCTTTGCTAACACATTCTGAATTCTGAAGGACAATTTGCCGCGTGGTTTTCATCTGAACGTGAAACATTTCAATGCACTTTCTTCCTCTGAGCAAGTACATATTAGTATTAGCAAATACAGTTGCTGTTGCTGCAGCGCAGCATGTATGAGCAGAATGCAATGAATGCATATTAATATGAAAGGCTATTATGTAGGCTGATGAAATTGTATCGTAATTTAAAGGAAATCTACGAAATCTAAAGGTGTAAGTACTTGACTGTATTGTAGTAGCAACATTGCATAAATGTTTCAGCAATATTTCTTTAAATCATGTAATTATGAAAACTTGGAATGAAGAATTAAGTTGCTGAAGGTGGAATCGCAGAAACTTATAAAAATGATATTTAGGAAATCAACTATGACCATATTTAATGAAAAATTCAAATATTTACATCATAAATAATAAGTTTGCATTCGACTTTGTAATAAGGTTCAAATGCACGGCGTCTGACTAAATACATATAACAAAGTACATTCTGAGTTGGAGAATCTATGTATATTTCGACATGTTCTTAACGAAGCACATAATCTTTAGGGAAGTCAAACAACTTCGGAAACTTGTCGATTTCTTCCTGACTATAATCTTTAAGTCGTTTCGGAACTTTTTTAAGTTGAGGTATTTGGTCGGTAATATTTTCCATAATTTCGCGTGGAACATTTGAATCTTTAAAAATATGAAGTTTCTGCATTCGGGGTCGTCTTTCTAAATTTCTTTGTAGATCCCTGTAGCATGCTTTCCATATTATCTAAAATATATACATGATAATCATTTTTGTGTCAATTTATAAGATTTCGTTTAAGTCTTTTGTTGTTGTTAATTCTATGTTTAAGGAAAAATACCATTGTCGGGTCCTTTTTATGAAGCTCCCAAGCTTTAGTCCACGATGCGCCGCCAGGATAACCGGTATGATGAAAATAAACACGGTAGTACCATTCATCGCCACACATAGCTATATCTTGACTGTTTATAACAACAACATGGTCGCCGCAGTCCGCTAAAAATAAACGATTTAGAATGATTAATGTTAGAAAAGTTTCATACTGATGACATTTTATGCATCAATTTATGTCTTCATGCTCATGTTTTCAAAAAGGATTTTCTCGCCACTCACCTGGACCCCCATAAATCGGTTTATTAGCACCCTTAAGGTGTTTTGTAATTACTTTAGCTGACTCAAATGGATCTTGCCATTTAGCATCGAATAGCCACCACTGCCTTGTAAACGTTAGCCATTGCTAGAATGTAGAAATAAAATAAGAGTCATGGATCATGGAACTACTATTACGTTCCACTACTGTGTTGTCAGAACAGTTTCTCATGTTTTAATTTTTTACCTGAACTCGTTTAGTTGCTGACATAGCGTTTACAATCTCGCGTTGTTTACAATATTAAAAATGTGAATTCCTACAAAAAAAGAAGTCAAGACAAATATTTAAATTGAGATTGCAAAAAATTCTGGTTTGATTGATCAATAAAAATAAGAAGTAGTGTGAGCACATTCTTCAATATTATTCAATTTTTTACCTTAGTTAATCATGGAGTACATAATTTATATCGAGCAACGGAATTACGGAATCTCGCAAATCTAAAATTTTCAATTCCTTCAGTCCCACAATCTTACCGGTTTTAAGCTTTGATAATCAAATCAAAAACAACGCAATTATCAATTATGTTGAATGTGACGTCTTAAACCTTACGTGAATTTAATTTTTTACCTGAACTCGTTTAGTTGCTGACATAGCGTTTTTTACAATCTCGCGTTGTTTACAATATTAAAAATGTGAATTCCTACAAAAAAAGAAGTCAAGACAAATATTTAAATTGAGATTGCAAAAAAATTCTGGTTTGATTGATCAATAAAAATAGGAAATAGTGTGAGCACATTCTTCAATATTCTTCAATTTTTTACCTTAGTTAATCATGGAGTACATAATTTATATCGAGCAATGGAATTACGGAATCTCGCACTATCTAAAATTTTCAATTCCTTCAGTCCCACAATCTTACCGGTTTTAAGCTTTGATAATCAAATCAAAAACAACGCAATTATCAATTATGTTGAATGTGACGTCTTAAACCTTACGTGATTCTCCTGTGGATATTTTCCCAATTTAAAATTTACCAGTAAACTAGGACAATCCGTTCGAAAATAAAGAGCAGCCTACAAACGATGCACCTCATCCGAATGTTTTGAGTTGATTCGTCTTTTGAATGAGGAAAGACAACAACATTGATAGAATATCATATCACATCACACACAACTAAAGCTAGCGGTATTTTTGACTGTTTTCAAGAGAAGTGGCAGGATTCCCCATCCCATCCCCATCTCAGCTATATCGTAAAAAGCGTAGGGTTTTGCCACAACCAGAACCAACTATATTTATCATCACTATTTACATAATATTTTTTTCATCAATTTAAAAAAAATGTATCAAACTATGAATCGCACATCATCATATGTACATCATTTTGTTTCTAATTGTCTGCCACACGAGGACATTAATCAAGAAAGGGAAAGCCAAAAATGTTACTTGCATTGCTTCGTGTAGATTCTACTAACGGTTTCTAGATAAGAATACACAGTATGATATTTTTTAATGGAAAGTTTCAAGAATTCAACATCTAATATTAATATTCTCAGCAAATGTTTGGATTGACCATTCTGTTGGAAGAACGTATGTCGTTTTGTTGAACAAATGTCGTTAAAAGTATAATTTGCCACCACCGTACGAAAATAATCCTTATGCACAAATGAAAATGTGGGATATAGCAGCAGCCAAGATTGGTGGACAAAGTCTTGCTACATCTTGAGCAGCAGCCTATTGAGGTACATTAGGTATGTGAAAGCAAAGGGGTTTTAAGTGATTGTTGGATCACTAAAACGTAAAAGTATGTACAGTGATCAGCCCAGCAGTAAGCTAAACTTTCGTTTTCCTGTCTACTATACACCAGGGAAAGATTTCTCATGATCTCCAGTTTATTATGTAATCTCCTGATCGTAACGGATAAGGATCATGTAGCACAAGCGTAATGGTTCAATGATGTTTTGATACGAATATTGCGAATTTTACTAAAAGCAAACCTCCAAACATAAGTAGAGTTGGTTACGTATTTTTTTACTCACATGAATACACTTTCTCCATTTCATACGGAAAAGGAGCGTCCTTACAAGCGGAGCTAAAAAAGCGTAATGATTAATCGCATTAAAGCAAATATCAAGTAATTCTTACATTTATCATTTAAAACAATTTTAACGTTGACATATATTTATGACATTGTTTAATCTCATAGTGCGTCATATAGGCATTGTTTGCAACCATATAAAAGAAAAGAACAAACATTCTCAGAGTAATATTATATTGTATTATAAATTTCAAGATGAGGATCGCCAAAAGCGTGACGGTCGCATATCAGTAAAGTCAACGTCGGAGTAAAGCAACAAATTTCTCTCAACTCTCAGATCTTGCTCCATATTGAAGAGCACGTTTTTCCAAGCTCATGTCTTGCGTACACAACACATGGATCCACAGATTCTTTCCTTCCAGCCAGGCTTGAATTAGCTCCAGAACCATTCCTTGGGTTTCCACTCCACACATTCACCTGTATATCCCCACTCCCTATCAGACTTCGCTCATGATGATAAATGCGCTTGGTGCTGCAAGCGATTGACTAGTGTTGGTTTTCTCTTCGAGAAGAGCACATATCCTGCTGCATGTATCTAAAACCTAAAGTTGTGAAACAGTCTCTAAAGTAATTTGAGGAAACTTTCACTTCACAGTTCCACCTTTGCTCCTGTTTCCTTTCTAGTTTTGAGTAAAAATCACGAACCTGACTTAATACAGATTAGATTGTTACTACTTCGAAAAGTTCCGGTTTGTCGTAGTGTTTTTGCTAATAAAGGGATTATAGGTGTAATGAGAAGCAAGCATTATTGTCATTCATTGTTCATCCGTGGATAGTTTATTGTACTTCTTGCACTAATTTGTCAGGCTATATTTAATTTTTTTGTGTTATGACTAATGAACGTATTATTAATCCTCCAGTCGTCCATTTTACCTTGTGGAACCAATTCATCAGATTGGGCTGCGAAAAGGTTTGAAAAATATTTATTAATGATTGCTATTCCAAGTAGCCCCATTCTAATTGGCTTGGTAAAAATATCTGGGAGCTGGCGGAGGCTCTAGGCTTTACAGTGCATGAAGAAGTATGATGACTCCGATAAGAAAGGGGGATCTTCAACTATTCAAATATTAAGTATTTTAGTAAATGAAAATTTATTCTGGCAAATTGGAGCACTTGATGCCATTCATGTACACACTACACACAGTTATCGAAACTCCAGTTTTCTATAATTAGGGTAATTTATATTTTCAACTATATTTAACAAGAAGACTTCGGTGGCAGCCAACTTGAGATATTGTCATTTACTCAATTGTTCATCAGCATTCGTTGTCTGCGGTTCACGTACTTTTTTTGTAGAATGGAATGTTTGCTCCGGTAGGCTTGATATGTATGTTGAACATTTTAATGCACATGAGAAATGAGTCGTCATTGGATTGAAGTCAAGTAGATGAGACCATTTAACCAAGAATGAATCCAATTTCAATTTACGGAACAGCTCACTTTTGTCAGTTCGACGCAGTTGGTTTATCAATTAAGTCGCAATCCCACGCATTTAAGATACTCATATAATACTGATACCGCAATTTTGGTTATAAAGCGAAGCTGAACAATCTGTGCGCATTGAAGTTTCATTTTCTCATAACATCTTAAGATGTCATGTAAATTGATAGCTTAATTCGCTGTCAAATGATTTGGATAGACAAAAGCCTCCAACTATTCCTCTATTTTCCCTTGTGTCTTTTTTGGTGTCGTAACCGTACAACTACCTGCATTGTGTGTACTTCTAGTCTGGTCCTTTACTATTTAATTAAATCTCATTGAATGGTTGTTTAACATGCTCCATATTGCATTACAGTTACTTTCACTTTGTTCTTTTAAACTTTTTGTGCTTGTGTGTTGACGTCATTTCAAAGTAAATTAATTCAAATAGTTTTATCATATTACCTTACGACTCGTTTCTCACAAATGCCTGCAAACAATCTGGAAATGCGTCAGCAACCATTCATATTTACTTGCTACTATATTTTGAATGTCAGCAGATATCTACTTCAAAAACTTTTATGAGCCGACAAGTCGACACGAAAAATGAAGTCACACTAGCGTAACGTTTGAGATAAAGTGATAATACAGTAAAGCCAATATTTTGATTTTAATATGCCTACGTGCTACATGTCTTATCCAATTTATGCTGCTGCTTCTGGTATAGAATACGCCAGTGTCAGCTATTTCACGTGCATAGTACATAGTATGAATGAACACAAATGAAAGCATCTCTTCTCAAACTCTAGGTATGCGTATGTGTTGTACTCGTATAATAAAAACACGTAGAAATACTTTAAAGTAGAAATTGATAAATATCAATGAATTCAAATGTAAAATATTATGGAACGTAGAGAAGTTTAGAGAAGCGAAAATACGCATCAGCTTATTGTAAAATGCAAATCGTACTCTTATTAGGCTGTAATCCTATCCTAAATCTTTATTGAAACTTGAGCTGAAATTAATTTGCTTTGACAGTGACAAGGACGACAGTTCTTTATATATCACTTTATTACATCATCTTTGGCAGTCAGTCTCTGAAATTCTTTGATTATTTCGTTTTGCGTAGAAAATCGCGAGACCACTGTCAAAGTTGTTTACTAAAATATTTTTCAATAAAAAATCTTTCTATCTATCTTTTTATCATGACTTCCATGTATCCTAATAAATCTCAACTTGCAATACTTTAGGTAAATTTGATTGAAAACTTTTAGGCAATCATGCCCTTTGTCTGGGGTACTTTAGTATTCATACATAATTTACAACGGTTCTGGATACTATTCGCCTGTAGGTATAGGTACTCATCTCGTGAAATCTAGAATGACAAGTCCAGAATGCGTATTATCGCGAAACGAAACAGGTCTGATAAACATGTTGTGGAAAACCTTTGCTTCCTCGCTATTTTGTAAAACAGTTTTAGTATAAAGGAGAAAAAACTGAGCGTAAGTTTTGAAACGGCTGATTAAACCTAAATCTCCACTACAGTAGATATGGATAAATTTTATAACGTCATAAACTGATAAAGATCGGTTTAGGGTAAGGATAGCTTAGTTATAGGACTGGGTATACTAATAACCTTTTCCCCATAAAATATTGGTGACCTTTACAATTTGCCTACTCACGATCAGTGCAATAAACTTTTCTGTGAATGAATTTAAATCAAATAAACTTTTTGATTTGATGGTTATTGAATAAATCCTAACCTAGTCTACAGTCTACTGACAGTCGAGTCCACAGAAAATACGTGATTCACAATAAATAAATAAACAATTTACGAGGTTTGATAAATTGATCCTGGTTTTTATTTAGCATTTTCATATGCTAACGTTTGCAGTGATAGCTCACGGTTAGAATTTTGTGTTAGGATTTTAGGACAACGAGTGTGATATCAAAAAACTAAAGTGTCAAGTAGCCCCGAACGAAAATGTAATGCGAATGCACGTCCCCAAAGTGGGATTGAATTAAAGCCTCATAGTCAACGCTTACTATTCGCCTTTTGTGTCGATTTGCATTTTAATTAAATTACTATTCAACTCGGTGACTTTTCTTCGTGGGAGGAAAAATGGACACTTGAGAGAATCCTTCACTCGGGACAAGATTTTTCTCTGGTGAAATCTTTGTTGGAGTGTGTAATATGACTCTAAAACTCTAAAGTTGTAAACTAAGTTTGAAAGTACGTGCGAAAATAATTTCACTCGCAAATATTCTTGAAAAAGTCGGTAAACATATTTGTTTATCAACGTTAACAGGCTGTCTATGCATTCGAATAAGTAGATTATAACATCAGTTCAGTTTAATGGTTGCTCATTGTCAGTGTTGGTATGCATGTTAATAGTGCTAATAGTACTTGCAACTACAGATATGCTTCTATATATAAGTCATATTCTGGAACAGCTACCATCCAGACAGAGCAATGGTTTTTAAATGTATGAATAAAATACTACATATTTGCACATTTTCATATTAGTCATTTCACACTCAAATACTATTCTTATCATCAATTGGTTTTCCATCTCTTTAAATCAAGTCATAGTAGTTGCCCAATTTCAAAATGAGCTCATCGGCTTTATACAAGTATGTGCTTAATCTTTCTTGGTATTAAACAGGCCAAGCTATACGAGGGATTGCCAAGTGTACAATGAAAAGATTTGTACCTGACTTAACCTCGAGTGAAGAACTGGACATCAGACTTGCTACTATACCCATACCACACTGGAACTTTATAATGATATCCTTATTCACCAGTTTTCTTGGCTATTCCATTCTATTCTACTAACGTAGGATAGCCGTAAGCTATTAGGACAACCGCAGGCCAGACTTACAACGGATTACTCCGGCTTCCACAAATTTTCTGAATTAGACAGATCAATACTTACAGAGATAAAGGGTGGCGTTTGTTTTATCAGTGTGCGTCAGTACATGCCAATTCCGTAAAAGAATTGTAAACACTACCAATACAGTTTGTACACCACAGTTGAGATTTTTCACTGCTACAGCTCATAACAAAAGAAGTCGATCAGGATTTTGAAAGAAAAGATGGATTACTCACAATCAGAATTAGGAGCATCCGTAGTTGCTCAGACGTCGATTGGAATAATGACTACTATGAATACTCCGTCAATGGACGACAATACATCAGCGCTCATAGCTGGCGCAATGGCAAGTGGAAGCAGTGGTGGGGCTGCTTCTGTGAATAGTACTCCAGGAAGGAATGAGAGCTTAGCTAAAATCGAGATAACTGTCCTATCGGTCGTTTTGATAATTGCCATTGTTGGCAACAGTCTCATGCTCATTGCTCTCCGTCGCCAGCTTCATTTCCGTCCCATGAGTCGGATGTACTTTTTCATGCTGAATCTGAGTATTGCAGATTTGTTAGTCGCATTTGGAAACATTCTGCCACAACTTGCTTGGGATATCACATTCCGGTTTCAAGGGAACGATTTGCTGTGTCGTATCGTCAAATTTCTTCAAGTGTTTGTCCTTTACCTGTCAACGTACATTCTCACTTCAATGGCCATTGATCGCTATCTTGTTGTTTGTCATCATACCTTCTCCAGAAATTACTACAGTGGATTGAAAGGGCCTAGAATTCTTGTTGCAGCGTCTTACATCTTTTCCTTCATTTTAGCTACTCCACAAGTTTTTCTATTTGGCTATATCGAAGTTCCGGTAAGTAAACTTTTTATTTCCCTTCGTATGTAGCCCATTTTGTGTGCCACCCGTCTTTGTACTTAAACTTTGATCAGTGCTATTTGAAGCAAATGTACAAAGAATCTTTCTTATCCATTCGTTTGCTTTCCAGTGTTTCCACTTTCGAAATTGAATTTTAGAACTTCTGGTTTGAATGGATTTTAGTTTGCTTTTAACATATTATTGCTTCGTATCTTTGTGAATTGTAAAAGCCTGCCAAACTGATTTCTCTCTCTCAATAATATGACACGCCCATGCAATTGACTGTTATAACTTCACCAGTGAATCAGGAGTTCCTGGGATGATGAAATTAGAAAATTTAACCTGCCGTAAAAGATGAATATGTGATGAATAAATGCGACATCTATTGCAAGCAACTTTGTCACAATATACATAGCAATTTGTATTTTACGCTTGGATAGTAAAATAATACAAGTTTGAACCTTCATTTAGATTCTTGGAAAGGTTTTTTAAAAAGTAGCATACCTGCTAAGCATTTTAAAGTGCTCAAAGGAAGGACTGGGCTTACATTTTCATTTCAAGCAATTAGGTACATTTCGCAAAGTTTTTTGTTTTATGGAAATAACAGTAAAAAGCTGCCAAGCAAAATTTTTAATGAGTTTCATAGTGCACTCATGCAAGATATTTCAAGGTTAAAATTTCATTTAGTCCTCAAAATGTCCAACCGTAATGAGCATTTTTATTGCTCTTTTTCACCATTTTAAAAGGAATCAGTTTTGCACTTATTTTCAGAAAGTATTTAGTTGTAAAATGTCACAAAGAAGCAACGTATGTTCATCAATTTACACACTTGTATAGCTTGTCTCACTTGAGGACATCTTGTCTATATATCTGAGTGATTTTGATTCTACGTCAGTATAATTATTATGCAACTTAAATAATGTACAAAACTCAAGATTAAACCCTACAGCCATTTTTGGGGAATTGTTGTGTACGCTTTTATTATAGAGCTGTAAAACTCACTAACTTACAGCTTTCTTTTTTTATGTTGAAGTTCTTAACCACTATAATGGCCAATGTATCTTCAACATTTTTTCCGTTCCGCCTTGTGGGATTGTCGCATGACACACAAAAGCTTTCCGAGTCTATTATTCAGTAGACCATTGTATTCATTCACTGACTGAATAAGAGTTAGTTTTCTCGAAGTATTTGTGTTCCGGCTTCAGTTGAGTAGAATTTTTGTATCAATCAAACTTTATTAAATCTCATTCACAAGTTGGAGTTTCTCCATTTCTCGATGTGCTAGCTAAACAACTTTGTGGTCATTTTGCGTGTAATCTTATTACTGGTTAACGCTGATCTCGAACTATTTCAGTGAGACCGTATGCCTATTTTCTATAGATGAGTTGGGGTGTGTAATGCTTTCTCTCGAAGAAACTTTCATCACGAACTAGCACCATTATCTGTTGGATTAGACGCATCTCTATTCTATTCTTGCATACATCCGTCTTTCCATTTTTGCTTTGTAGTTCATATAAGCCAAGTAGTTAGCGTTTTATATGAGTGCTTATCATGATATCAAATGAGTTTCCATTCCACCAAAGTTGCTTTTCCGCTTTGTCCACGCTTTTCATTAATCTTCTTGTGTGTGGGTTGGTCGTTTCCCTAATTTCGCCGTTTACCGCGGGTTGAAGTAATAAACAATCTATCTTCATTTCTTGCTAAAGTAAGTGTATGTCTGATGATGGCGAATCTTACATACGTTGAGTAAATATAGTTTTTTAATAAAACAGTTCTAAATTGAGTTTCATTTTTTTTTCAAAAAATTATTATTTGTATAATGTTTGTAGTTCGCTTGAGATAGTTTTCTTTTGTACAAATTTATAAAGCATTCAACTTCAAAATTGATAGACTCTCCGGGAAATGGAACTACTGTGAAATCCAACAATGCAGAATGCATCCAATTTTATTACTTTGAAATAGTTATTATGTTTACATGAACATTTTCCAATTCCTCACGAAATATGCCAGTTTTCACTTACGTTAGTTGAAATGAAATGAATTTTGAGCAGTTAGAGTATATGCGTCACTGATTCATGAAAGCACTTATTGTTTAAAAAGGCCTTCACATGTCTCTTGTTTTTGACAGAAAAGCGAGCAAGAAAATCCCTTCATCTAAAACTCAATAATGAAAAGTAGTTCTGGCATGACTGTAAATTCTTTGTAATAAGCTCTGTAATAATCTTCATTCATGCATTTCAACTGGGTGTTGATAGAAACTGTCATTTTGAGCTCAGGGCCCGTCAACTGCAAAATTCTTGTTTTCCATTTCATCCTTTATCATGTATAGCATAGGCAGACTATAAACCCCAGTAATAATAACCATTAAAGACATTCTATTCTCCTTCCTTTCTGTTTTGATTCAAAGTCACAAACAAACGATGTACCAACGAGTGTCTTTCACCGAAGAAAAAACGTTTTAGCTTTTATGAATTCATCACTTGTGTACAAATTGACGTCAGTATAGTTTAAATAGCATGCATGCATTAGGAATCCTTAACATAGAAAACCCTATTGCTATTGCTAGACTATGATGTACATACTATGATACTAGTTGCATTTTGCATTACCCCTAAGGTCAGAAAGTGAAAGTGAAAGCAGATTTAATGGTTTGCTGAAAAGAGAAACGACGACAAGCATCAACCATTATTAAAAGGGCTGTAGTATTTGCTTCTTATTTATTGGATACTATTGCGAGGTAATATTCTACAGAGGAAGAGATTCTGGTGTAACAGAGCCGTAAAGTTTCTTTTGTAGAAAAACGGCCAGTTGAAGTATAAATAAAATATCGTGCTTCTTGCAGTATGTGCATTATTTTAAAAGGCGCTGCAGAAACCAATAAACAGGAAACTGGTATTTTGAGTAAGCATTATGAGATGACTTTTGTCACTGCAGTTCACTAACAATTTCTGGTGGTAATGGTTTTGATGGAAGAACTTGCTCTTTGTGAA
>JAHZNA010003269.1:0-19934 GCA_027743935.1 Sinodicranocentrus sp. ZH6
TTTGGAAAATATTACAGCACCACATCCGTATTCCATTCAACAACGGAAATGAGCAAGAATATTCGCGTTGATGTTACCAGTAAGTATTTAGATTTTTCCTACTTTTCATGATTATTTTTCAATTTCACTCATACTTATGTTTTTTTTGCAGAATGTTTGAACAATTACGTGGAGATGAATGGCGAGCTTCCCGAACGAATTTTTCTCTACCGAGATGGCGTCGGGGAAGGTCAACTCAAAGAGGTTCACGCTATTGAATTGGAACAAATTAAGGTACACGTTTAGTTAATCTGCTCTAAAAGTTATAATGAGGAACCTAATTTGAAAATTGAAATTAATGTGTAATAATTTTGTTTTTCTCAGGAGGGACTCAAACAGCTTTATACCCAAATGAACCGAGAGTCTCCGAAATTCGCATTTATCGTTGTCAACAAAAGGATCAACACTCGTCTCTTTCTGATGAAGAACGGCCGTCCTGATAATCCTCCTCCTGGAACCATTGTAGATGATGTTGTCACATTGCCAGAAAGGTGAGGGCGACTTAAAATAGTAATTGTAATGCCTTCCTTCGTTTGTAGTGCAGTCATTTTAAATATATTTTTATTTCATTCCAGGTACGATTTCTACCTAATCTCTTGCGCTGCTCGTCAAGGAACCATCAGCCCTTGTTCGTATCACGTAATCCACGACGACTCTGGATTGGAACCTGATCGTATGCAACTCGTCACTTACAAGATGTGTCACCTGTATTTCAACTGGTCTGGAACTATTGCTGTCCCTGCTCCTTGCCAGTACGCCCACAAGCTCGCATTTCTCACCGGAATGGCGTACGCTGGACATGCTAACCAAAAATTGAACAAACTCCTTCATTTCCTTTAGGAATTGCCTCCCCGGTCTCCACTTCGCGAAGCTTCGTAAAGTACAAGTGCTTAGTTTAGAGTATGTATGCTGTATATGCTTACAGCTTTTAGTCGGTTTCTTTATCCTTTAATAATCTTCGAATTGTATGGTAAAAACTTTGCTATTCACTTTTTCCGTGTACCATACCAGTATTTTGTTATTTTTACTAATTGTACACGTACATTTTCCCGAGAATTAAACAGTAATAATATCTTAATGCAATGTAATTCGACTAATTGTTGATCTATTTTCTCTCATATTTTCATCTCTCACTATCACCTGAATCTTCAAACTAATGGAGGGATAAATATGGATATCTCCAAAAGCTAATGGATATCGATGTCTAATCAGCTAAATGCTTAAATATTTACTTTCTTATTATAGCAAGCAATTAATGCAATAGTTTTTGTTTATCTAATTAAAATAGCAGAGATAAAATATTAGTATGAGTGTTGTACTCATTTACGATCAGTCGATAAGTATTTTTTGGTCCCCTACGGATTAACAGCAGCTCTCAATCAATTATTGTACTTGACGAATACGACTAAAGAAACTCATAAAAGCATCAATTGCATTTTGCCTGCTCAGGATTGCCAAGAAATGTCATCATTTCAATTCAATCCTGCAGTCCTTGGTGACCTTCATAAATTGTCAAAACTGTCGCTTACTTCCTGTCAACGCTTAGGACTTTGTATATTTTCGTTGGATGTCGAGAATCGGCTACATTTCTCTTTCTTCAGTTTTCCCATGATTTTTGTATTTCTCAGACTTGTACTAAGTTTATGCACGTCATCATTTCGTGAGTTCTACAGCGATATCTTCATTGACATGTTTGGACCTCGACAGAAAACTGAAAAATATGTAGAACTGTTGTTCATGTCCAATATACATCTCGCAAAATTCCTAATCATTTCGTGAGTTCTACAGCGATATCTTCATTGACATGTTTGGACCTCGACAGAAAACTGAAAAATATGTAGAACTGTTGTTCATGTCCAATATACATCTCACAAAATTCCTCTCTGTCCTTTTCATCTTTATAAATCGTCATAAAATCATTCGGTTCCAAGGACATTTCACAAATTTTATCCTTGAGCTGGTCACACTTCCTTCAAACAAAGTTATATTTTCCAAATCAATAGCCAGTTCGTATAAGTACATACAACGCCTTAAAATTCTTTTGGATGTGACATTTTACTACAACGCACTAGTTGCTGCAGCTTGGGTCCTTTACCAACCATTTGTGAAATCAGAGGCGGCGGCAAGATGGACATGGAAATTTTACGTGCTTCCGTTTTTAACAGTTTTTTGGGCATCGACAATTTTCCATACGATGCTAACTAGGCTGTGGTTCATTTCCAACTTTCATGCTTTTAAAACTATCACATCAATCCTTCAAGATAAAATTGTCATGATATTACACCAAGAGAAGGATGAGCTAGTGGTGGAATTTCTAAAACATCTTTGGAAACTAGAGAAGCTCGTTAAACTTTTTAATGAAGCTTTCGGACCTACCATGGCGGTTGATGCGTTATCGCAAATTGTTGTAGTCTTTATTTCACTGTTTCAAGCAATGATGTGGTTCTTAGTTTATGATGGTATTGGCGGAGTTACGTATCTTATCATTTGTGCTATTTATGTAGCACTGTTGGTTTGCGTTTTTAATGAAGCCAATAGTTTTGAAATTGAGGTGAGTCATTGTCATTGAAAAACTTTTGGTTGGGTGTCATGCTTGAATTTCACACATTTCAAGATTTAATTTATTCTACTTAGGCCAGAAAACTTGCAGTTGCAATGAAAAACTTTTCCTTCTCGAGTCTATCGGATATGACAATCATTCAGGTATAAATGCATTTTTCGTGCCCTGTTGAAGCAATATTTAGTTAAAAATTTATGGAACACATTATTCCAGATCGCTATGCAGAGCAACAAGATGCTAAAGCAGCCAGTTGGCATTATGCCGGGAATGCTGTTCAGAATGAATAGGCGTACAATAGCAGTGGTAAAAGACGTTATAATTATAAACTTTTGATATCATTTGAAGTTTTCTTATTTTTCAAAGGATATGATATTACATAGATTGCAAGTACGATCACAACATATCTCGTCGTAATCCTTCAGTTTCATCGAGAAGATGACGCACCTGTAATGGTTTTGTAATCAACTGTTGTAAGAAACTGTGTCCTGACGGAAGTTGGAATTTTTAAGTTCCCTTGTTAATATATTTAGCCATGTATAAAATTGCAATTGTAAATCCTTAGATATCCAAATAAATGTATTTAAAACATCATCCACCAAATCCCTTTTACTCATTTACATACAACAATAAACACAAATTAAATACACAACTGAAACAAGAAATAACTTTAGGAATCTGTAAAGGAAAGTATTAATTTAAAACTTGATCCCCAAACATCACCATTCCTTATCCTTATTAAACTGGCTTCTAGTTGCCGGTATGCCGCCACGTTCAGCAATTTGCTGGAGGAAATGGTCGCTCTCCACGCTACCAGGCTGCAATAAAGAAACTCCTTTAACATCTTGTGTATTTAAATTAACTACATAAATCTAATATAAGTAGATTTTAATATTTATTAGAGGATTACGCGAGCTTCAATCGACCAAGGTAGCGGATGCTCCGTATGAGGCATCATCTCTGGTTGATTTCCAAGATGTAATTTCCAAGTGTAGAACTTGTAAAAGATAAAATACGAGAGGATAAAGCAGGACGAGACGGAAAACATCACGACAACATAATGCCACAAAAACAGTCCCTGCCTTGGGATCGGGATCCCTGTCACTCGAACCATAAAAAAAGTATCCAGGAGTTTACAATACGTGAATCTATTAAAATATGTGTTGACAAGAACTGCTCGGAAAATAAAGATTTGATTCCGATTCCTTCGGAACTTTATTCGGTTTTTATTCGTCAAATTGAAAATGTTAAACGGGCTGGCGTGAAGTTCAAAAGGTGGCTCCCGATCAGTAGCATCCTGGAAAAAAATAATTGATATTCTTGTATTTCTAAATCATTTCTCATCAGCAAGCAAACAATTTTCGAAAAATTCAGTTCAACTTACTCCAACGTCAAAACAATCCTCGTAATGTTTGTAAATGTTCTCATGCACTGTGGATCCTCGGTCAATGATTTTAGTCGTGTTTAGCAATTTATCGTACCAGAAATTCCTATTCAAAAATATTATCAACAATGTGCAAGTGCATTTAAATAGTTTTTTTAATTATCGTACATTTACATACCCACCACTGTAGCATCCCGCCTTGAGCTTATTCACTGTCACATTAAAATCCTTCGACCCCAACAAATCATAAATGATCATGTTGCCTGACACACGTCGACTGGATACCGTAAGAAATTGTTCAAATTGTGGAAAGACATAGTCCCGATAAGAAACAGTAAATATTTCATCTTCAAAGTATTTGAAAAATGGAATCTAAAAATATAACAAAGCATTTTGCTAACGGAATATACATAAATTATAACAGTTTCATAAGATGTACTTTCCGTACTCGACAAAACTTTGGGAATGTTTTGGAAGAGTTCTCCTTTATGCATTTGAACATATCTAGTTTTAATTGATGATTATGAATGTGAGCAGATGGAATAGTGAGATTCCAGTCATCTGTGGAATTATCTTTGTACCATCTGAACTCATCACTATTCGACTGCAGCATCTCGGTCCAGTTGATTCGCTTCAAAGGAGAAGCCTATTTACAAATTATTAAATCATCTTTAAAGTTCTCCACTGAAGGGAAATCAAAAGGGGAGTAAAATTGTAAATTCCTTGCCAGCGCCTACCTCGGAAAGAAGACGAATTTTACTGAAAGCATTGCACCCCACGTTGAACTGTATGGTCTGTTGAAACATCATAGACACTAATGAGATAAGTCTGCAGGCACAAACATAACTTTTAATTGTTGAAACATACTTTGAAAAAGTCTGTATTCTTGCAACGCATGTTCACAATGCTGGGCCGGAGAGTGATGCTGAACACAGTAGTGTTTTCTCGAGCTCGAATATCTTCAAAGCTTAAAGAGGCATTACCAAGCTCCACAACATCACTGTGAAGTCTGAACTGTGCTAGGGTCTGTATAGTCATTAAGTTATATAAATGATCAAATCAATGGGACTACGAAATTTTCATGGAAAAATCAATTGCAAATGGACATCTTACATAGTCGGTCATTTTGAATTGGAAATCAATCGTTTTTTTAATTGTAGTCAAGTCCCGTTCCTCCTCAATGGATGAGGTTATCTGAAGCGGATTTCAAAATGGTTAGTATTTGGTGTTATTATACGTAATGCGATGAGTTATCTATTTTCCTTTTATTAATTCACTCACTTCGATTACAATACCCATACGATTTTCATATTCTATAATGAGGTCAGCTTCTGTCGGTACGCCACGCCCTAAATAGCTGATAATTCCTGTGATTCGAGTTTCATATCCTAAAAAATACAACAAGTAAGTAAAATTTCGAGATTATTCTGTAAAACATCAGCATTACCAAAAGTGTTCAACTATATACAACCTAGAACCTACCAACTTCAGCAAAATCAAAATCAGTATTGAACACCAGGAAGCTTGTGAAGGGACACACATTCGGTTCCTTAGGATCGGTAGGTAAAGCTAGTCCAGGATCCGGTGCTTCTGGGTGTTGACTCTTGATAGAATTCAAACTTCCTAATACATAACTGAGAAAAGGTGTACCAAGCATGTGGACTGATCTTAGCTCTACTCTTGGGGCATGTGTAGGTAAACATCCTGTGACTTTTTCTTCCCTCTGGTCACACGTAGCCGGATCCGTTATTGTTGGAGGAGGAAATCCCGATTCCTCATGTCTCTCAGAGCAATGCCTTGCAAACCTATTGAGTCGCAAGCATGCATGTTTTGGATCTCTAGGAATGCCAATATCACAGTCCTGCAGGTATGCAGGATCGCGGCAGGGTGGTGGAAAGTCTGGTGCTGGAGGGGTATTTAAATGATTGGTTTTTATTCGTGTTGAACTCCCCTCATTGTTAACATGAACCACTTACCACAAACAGGAAGCAATGGTCTTGTTGAATCCAGAGGCTCGGTAGCTTGCTCAATACAAACCTCAACATCATTTGCTGTCCAAGATCGGTCTTCCGGACAGGACAGGAAAGGTGAATGAGGAGCTACCTCGTAATTTCCATAAATTACCTCCCCGTCCGGAGTGGCCTTTTGAAAGATGTTGTCATTTTTGAAAAATGGTTTTATCTCTCTCAATCCCTGCAACAAGAATGTGTAATTTTAAATTTGTGCACTTAATATTGATTAAACGTGATATATGGATTTAAACCTACCTCTAACGTGACAACGGAGCCCACGGCTGCAGTTTGGTGGCCTACAGCATCATTCTCTAATTGACACAACTCGTCGTCTTGGACTTGATGACGCTTTACTTGCCGCCACAATACTGAAATTATTCCTTGTTCTGTTACCACTGCGTCGTACAGTCCTTTTCTGACAGAGGTGTTTCTGTAATTCACAAGTAGGTTTTAACAATGTCTATTTTTTAAAACTACCAGGTCACCACAGAGCAGATTATTCACTTACGCATCTTTCGCGAAAATGATATCAGAATTACTGAAAATCAGCGTCTCAGGTTCTACATCTGCCAGAGCAGCCGCTTCTAAATTTCGGTCAATATATTCCCACGAAAAATAGTGAAGTGGGCGTCCATACCTTCCTTCCAGAGACGTGTAGACGAGTACATCACCGAAATTAATAACCTTAAAAAAACACAGAAAGTTTCTTATAGCGATTCACCAGCTCTTCCAACAAATTTAACTACGCTCCACTTACATATGATGGGATCGCCGTGTTCATTGTGGAAATCTCAGGTGCATACTCCACTTTCGTCCTCCCAGCCAACTGTTGTATATGCTCCTTTTCCTCTTCCGGATCTCTGCTCTTGATATTTTCCACGCCTACAGTGAAAGGCTTAGATCTCATAAGAATTACTCCAGGAAAGAGAATGATTGTCTCCAAGATTTCATCTTGCGCCCGAATGTCAAGGTTTAGCCTGACTTTGAATGGGAAGTTAGTGACAGTCACAGTCGTAATCAACATCTGAAAGGGTGGAGTGTCCCCAACTTTAGAAAATTCATCCGGGATTTCAGAAGCTGTGAATCTTGCAGCGACAATGAACTGCTTCTCGACTGCGGTGAACTCTACAGTATACAGGCTAATTTCCTCGTCTGTACTTCCTGTTCCGGAATTTACGTTTGAAATCCCATTATCCAGCAATGTCTAAGGCCAATAAATTTTTTTATTAAATTTAATTGTAAAACACGGGCGGAGGGAACACTATTTATTTAAAAATTATACCTTGGTAAGACTTCTCTTGTCTTCATCAAGAACGTAGACTCGTGCATGATTATAAGTCGACAATTCACTTGATAAAGCGTGGGTTGCAGGATTCGTATATTCTGGAGGAAAGTGGGGATCTTTGCCATCCTCAATGATCACATCACCATCTAAAAGATATGATAGCTTGTCTTCCAAGTTTGGTGGAGGCTGACTTGGAGGTTCAGGTCTTGGGTCAAGAGATTTCTCCATTAGTCCAGTTTTATGATTGCTCCGTTTAATAGCTACAAACTCGTTATAATGAATGTCCGTTTCATTGATAAGCTTTCTTTGATCAATGGATTTTGTGACAAAGCCGATTCCTTCAGAAATGCAGTATGTCGAAAGTGGCCTAACCCACATCCGTACTAAAGCATTAATTACACCAGAATATGTTTATTTAATTATTGTAAATA
The DNA here is from genome assembly GCA_027743935.1 of Sinodicranocentrus sp. ZH6. Taxonomy (NCBI): domain Eukaryota; kingdom Metazoa; phylum Arthropoda; class Collembola; order Entomobryomorpha; family Entomobryidae; genus Sinodicranocentrus; species Sinodicranocentrus sp. ZH6. Next base: position 7,709 of record JAHZNA010003269.1, read on the forward strand.
AAAGTGTAGTTCTCATTTTGCAATTTCCTTACCACTCCCTTCCGTTGGGTACACTTGGAGGACAACAATCGATCCACCTCGACCAAAAATCGGCACCATCATTGTGCTCATCTACATGACAGTTAAGCATAAATCGTTTTATACTTTTATGAGATTATGTTAAAAAAACACAAATAAAACAACCTTAGGAGTCGATGTTCGAGCGCACCACCTCCTCTTCACTAATGCTGCTGGCTGATACTTTTTTAAATTCGTAAGTCTTCCAATCCCTTTCTGACTGAGGGAAGTTGTATGAAGAATTACATCCCCGTCTGACATCAATATTACAAAATGCGTTGGTGTAAACGCCATATCCAAAACTCTTAGGTAGTTCTACAAAAAATGCAAAGAGAAAACTGATTTAAACCATAAATACATGTATTTTTTTAAATAACATATTTGAGTATTCGAACTCTATAATCCTCTGGGTTTGTAAGACGTGAGCTAGGATCCTTGAACTCTGGCAGTCGAACCATCTTCGCTTGAATTTCTCCCTTCTGGAGAAGTCCCTCACCCACATATAAAGAACCTCCAACTGAAAATGCAAACTCTTGAGCCATACACGGATTGCTTATGATTACCATATCCGTGCGAGATGTTGCAGGTTGGTAGATTTTACTCCATTTGTAGCCTACGTATTGAACCTGATGAATGGGGAAAAAAGAATACAAAAATATTAAGAACATGCTTTTTAAAAGGTATGAATTAATCAGGGTTACAGTGGATGATTAATGCTTATGAAATGGCTTACCCCATGTCCGTAAATATGTTTTAGCTGATGCTTTATTGCCGTTTTATCCATACCCCATAAATTGCTAAATTCCAAGTTCAAACTGTCCATTTCCAGCTTTCCTCTCCTTACAAATTCGAAAGCCCGTACGTTTACGAAGGCTCGGGTGTCTCTAAAGATGATGAAATATATATCGTAAAATATAAGGGATTTCTAATCAGAATAAAACTAAATATGTATCTCATCCCTAGAAAAAGTTTAATACCCAACAAAGCAATTGAATAGACCAGTGTTCTGCCTCGAAGCAATGGTAAAAGTAACATCCGTCAGTGTACTGATTAATCGATCTGTATGAATTTTTAGGAGTGCCCTCCAATGAGGAGAACTGTAGGAAACAAAAAAACGGATTTTGAAATAACATAAGTTTCCTTTAATTGTTAGATTATTGTTATATGCCTTGTTCAACTATTTTACCTTTTTATAGGATTACTTTGATCAGAAGATCGCACAAAAACCATTTCAGACACAACTTCAATCACACTATGGGCCTTTCTCAAACAAGGGAACAACCCAACAGAAGAGAATCTATCTGTTAGCAATTTCGAATATTCTGATATCGAAGTAGTTTCAATGTCATCGCTTGCTTCGTCGATGTATACAGCGACTGGTTCGGCAATCCAAATAAGGAGTTCCTGATGAATAGTTTGTTTAAACATATTAAATCCCCGATAAATCTGCAAACAAATAAAAATTATTGATTTTCCCATACCAGTAGCAGATAAGAACTTCCGTTCCCTCTCCCTTCAGCAAATGAAGGCATCACTTCCTTTCCAATGTATCCAACGCGAGCCTTCTCGACCAAATGGTACATCCAGTAATAACAATAGAAGGACTTTTTTATTACAACTGGATCCGAAATTGCTGCTTTTGAAGGTTTGACTCTGGCATATTCTAACATTTTATCTATCCTGGAAATAAGCATCATTTATTAATTAAATTAAAATTTATTAAATGAGTTTATGAAGTTGGAAATGTTGAAATAGGTGCCTGTCTGTGTCCTACCTTTCATCTATTGGCACGGTTTGACCCTGGAAATCTGGTATACCCTTGCCTCGCAAAAAATCGAAAGTTAATCTGAAAGAAATTATATCCACTAAACAATTCTGCTCTATAAATAAAATAAAATAATCTACTTAATTTAAAGTTAACCAATTTAATAAAAAAACCAACTTCTGTTCAATTTTGATCCAGGCACTGACATCTAAATATCCGGAAACTGAGGCTGCTGAAGCGTCAGGTAATACCCCAGCTTCAATTTCAACTTCATACGCATACGCTCGATACATTCCTGGTTCGCGACAGGTAAACATTACCACTTGTCCGTAATCACTGTAAAATGTAAAGAGGGTTGACAAATTCGTAAGTATATGAGAATGAGAATACAAGTCAAGTGCCAAAATATTATGACTAAGAAAAAACGAACTATATTACTATATAGCAGTTATATAACAGCTGTGCCTTGTTTTATCATCAAACATCGCCCAGGTTCGAATCCGCCCACCTGGAAAAAATAAATGTTTGTATTTCGTCAATTTAAACTATACACTGCATTATCCTCATGTATGAAAAACATTTCATTGCAACTGCTAACTTGAATACGAGCCATTGGGCAGTTTCTCAGGAGCACCAATCGGTTGAGGACCAACGTATGCCGTAATCGAGTCGTAATTAAAGAACGCAAACTGCTCGTTTAAAGGCCCAGTGAGATAATTGCGCAGGTAAAGATCCACTCTGTATATCATTTAAACATAATAATATGTAAAATGCATTTTCTTGATGGCCAAATATGTAAAAAAAAATTAACTCTACTTACGACACAGTATCATGTTCCAAAGTAGGGTCGTTGACATGTGGTATCATATTTCTGGAAGTAGATTTTTGATATCTTCGGTAATACAAGTAACCTTCGACGTGAGCAAATTGAGTACAAACAAAGGAAATAATAAATGGAAAGATTAAATCCCACAACTGAACATTGGCCAGCGTCTTCATTGTAAGAGTAAGCTGAGATCGTAAGTTTTTTTTAAAAAAAGGGACAAGTTGAGTTATCGTATTTGTCCCTCATACACAGTGTATGATACACTGCTCATTACTCAACATTGCTTTGTTAAATTCTCGTTACCAATCATATGTTCTCAAATAAAAGTGTGCAAAGATCAGGTGGTGTGGTGGTAAGGTTCGGAAGAGATTTATTGGGGATAAGGGGTGATGTGCGTGTGTGCATACAACAGGTACTTTAATGAAAGTGATGCACTTTGGTTTCTCTGACAATAATATCGGATGATAAAAATAATGGAATAAATAGATTTGGGTTGTCATGGTGATATATTTCTCATCACTGAACATTTATGATTTATTTGGTTCCATTTAAGAGTAAATATTTGGTATCATCCGGAGTTTAATTTTTTCGATTTTTTATAATTAGTCTTTTTCTGTTGCTTCAGCCGGGCAAGCTCTTTCGCCACACTTCTCTTCAATTTTTCTTGCATATCCATGCGATATCCGAGGGGGAAAAGAACTTCAAGGAGAACGAAAAGTGGAGCCATTCTAAAATGACCAAATAAATGGTTAAAAATTAAAGTCATGCAATAAAAAAAATTCTCCACTATCACACGTTAAATTAAATTATGAAAAATGTAGCATACACAAATGCTTGAAACACGTTATCTAACAGTGCCGGCGCCCTTCCTTCGAATACTCCATGTCCGATAAACTAAAAACGGACATAGGGATTTTTAAAAATATTAGTTTCTGAAAATCGTCAAATTATTACTCGTACATAAGTAGATTCAGAAATAACATTTAATCCACCTGCGCAACCCAAGAGGCGATATGAATCGCAACAGCAATTTGCCAAGCAGGCATCCCATATTTGTCTCCAGCAGTCAAATAGAATTGGCGTGAAGTCAACAAGCACGAGAGTACCAGCATAGCTGCAAGAGATCCAGCCCTGCGAACAAAAATGACAAAGAAATCATTACGGAGTCACCGGAGCAGAAAATTATGCAAAAAAAAAGTGTTTCATACTTTTTATCCATCAAGATATAAACACCTGCATAGAATACTGCTGTGAAGAAGGCTACATTAGCTGGATGCAAAGGTGTCGAAATAGGAGCTTCCACAGGAATGTATTGAGTGAAAACCAGAGCCGTCCACAAAATTGGCCACACGCAAATTATGTGAATAAGCTTGTTCATATCATTGTGGTGATATGATGCGTAGAATGTAAACTAGGATTTAAAAAACAGTCAATAAAAAATTTCACACAAGCATATTGACAATTTTAAAAAGACACCTACCTGCTCTTCCAAATCTGTGATACCCATTTTCCCAAGAAAAAATATAACAGTTATTTAATTTTCAATTTAACACTTGACCAGACTTGTTAAAATCTGGAGATGCTTCAGCTGACTGCGACACTTATTGTTTGTAACGACGAGTAAATGTACCTTGTTTTTGAGATTATCATTTGTAAATGAAACGTATGTGTATTATTCCATTTTNACCACGCTGAACACTTATTCCAAGTAATGCACAAATGTGCTGGTGTGGTAAAGGAATGGAGTCGACAGTCGACACTTACTTCAGCCATTGGTGACCCTGAAAAGTTCTCATGTATTGATACATTGATAGGTCTTTTACAGAAACGCTGTGTTACTCTTGTCTTGTTTTGTTTGTCTTCGTGACAGCACTTCTCCCTCAAAGCCTAGATACATAAACGCAACCTGTAATCATTTTTAGTTATAGCCATATATGATGTATATATGAAACTGATATATTCAGTTTTTAAGATAACGATACAGGATTGCTTGATTAATCTAGAGAGCTCTCCTCTCAGCTTCACTTCACACTAATTGTGATTGTGAAATGGGATTGCGGTTAGCATTTCCATTGCTTTAGTGCATTGTGGTACAAAGTGGATATATTGAATAATATTATTGCTACTGCCTAAACATGGTAAAAAAACATCGATTTAATGTCATCATGTCAATCTATACGAAAGATTGAATACGATATGATTTAAGTTTTTGCAAAAACAATTGATTTTATAAAGTGATCAGCAAGAACTGCTTTTGGAGCATTTTCAGAGGTTACCAGATTGTGAAACATTTTATGCATATTCTCTGCACCTCACGTATGAACATGAACGCATGGATATTCTTATACATGAAGCAAGGAGGCATTGCGTCTGCTTCATTTTTCTATGATGATGATGATCCAAGGTTACACGTCTTGGAATAAACTATGTATACTAAATTTATTGTTTTGTTATGTACGAGTATGGGAATCTCGTTTTATTTTGTGTGTATTTTTAAACATTTAAAATTTTTTAAGTCAGCTATTCTACTATAAGCTATGTATAATTGCGACTGGCTTTACTTTCTGACTTAAAAATTCATCACAATATAAATGATATATATATTTATAGAAATATTTATAATTCAAGGAATGTTGAGTAATACTTGATTTTGAATGGCAGTATGTACAACGTTCGTAAAAAATGTTAAGTATTCTGGGAAAAACTGGAACATTTTATTGAAGTCCGGCATCCCGAGCCATGCTGCTGAAGATGGAATCCTTATTTTTAAGTAGATTAGCAGGAGAGTCAAATTCTCGAATTTCTCCTTTGTCTAGAACCATTACTCTGTGAAATAATAACTCTGTTATAAATTCCGTCACTCATGATAACCTCATTTCACGCTAACATATGGGTGGTCTTACTTGTCAGAATCCATAATGGTGTTTAATCTATGAGCAATAGTGATAACGGTGGAATCTTTAAATTCAGTTCGAATCGTTTGCTGAATCAAATCATCCGTTTCTAGATCCACTGCTGCTGTTGCTTCATCCAAAACTAAGATTTTTGTTTTACGAAGCAGTGCTCGAGCAAGGCATACTAACTGACGTTGCCCGACACTATAAATTCCCAATATTAATTAATCCTTTAGCAAGCACATAAAATTGGATTAAAAGGACCTCAACAAATGAACCCCACCTTAGGTTTTCTCCTCCTTCTGCAATTTCATGTTCTAAACCTGCTGGCAGCCCTCTCGCAAACGTTTTCAAATGAGCGAGTTCCAAAGCATGCCATACAACTTCGTCACTTTGTTGCTCGAAAGGATCAAGATTGATGCGTAATGTTCCAGAAAACAAAACTGGATCCTATTCACACAATGCAATGATTATGCAAATTTTTTAAAGTAATTTAACTTCAATACACAACACACAAAAAACTTACCTGTGGAATAATAGTTATCCTTCCGCGAACATCGTGCAAACCCAGACGGGAAATGTTTTGTCCATCAATTGTAATGGAGCCTCCAGCTGCTTCGACAATTCGGAATAAAGCTAATGTCAGGGAACTTTTGCCTGCTCCAGTTCTCCCGACAATCCCGACCTACAAAGTTGAGTTTGTGAATGAGGTGATTTATTGCTAATATGTACATTTATGACATGTATACAGTAAACAGTACCTTTTCTCCAGGTTGTATTACACAAGTGACATTTCTCAAGACTAAATCTAATCCAGGTCGATACCTTGTTTGGTAGTGGTCAAACTTAACCTCTCCCTTCTCCGGCCATGTTTTTGGAGGACGTTTTCCGTTTACCTCCCATTCAGCTTCCTGTCATATTTTTAATTTACATTTTAATTCTAATTCCTGGACCACTTATTACGACACTAACTATCAAGAAACAACTAGAGATGATACTGTTTATAATGGCAGAAAATAAAATTTGAATAGCGCCGAACCTGCGTAAGTTCAGAATACTCTTTTACACGCTCCACAGCCACAACATTCGTTTCCACATCGGATGTCCATCTCACCAACATATTTAAAGCCATTGTGATTTGCAAGGAATACGATACTGACAATCCCTGCAAAGGGTTATGATTTAAATCCTTCATTGTTCTATTTATTACAAGACATACCTGCATTATAATATTTAAACAAGCAAAATGCCGACTTACCACAATGCCAGAATCTAGCGTGTCTCTCGCTAAAACTGCGAATAAAGCTGCAAAGAAAATAATCACATTTCCAACCGTCTCCAGTCGAACTTGCAGCCATCTGCATTAAAATAGTTGTGCAAGCACGAAAATTCTAATTAGCTAGCCATTATACATTGCTCCACTTATTATCAACTTTAGAGCATACCTATTCGCAATTATAGATGGATAATAGGAAATCTGATTGTGATCCACTTTCAACTCTGAATCCAAAATGAAGCGATCTTGCCTTGCATAAGCACGAATTGTCGATGAGCCTGTGAGAGTTTCTTCAAAATGGGAATAAATCGGAGAGCGCGTCACAGATTCTAACCGTTTCAGTTGACGTGATGTGGACACGTAGAATTTCTGCATTTAATTCAATGTTTTTTTTCTCAAACTTTTGTAAAGAAAAATTGCGTAGGATATGTTTTAGCAAAGTTTGAAATCTTATTCTTACCTGAACAAAATAATACAAAACTCCAACAGGAAGGAAAACAGCAAGGAAAATAGGGGTACTGTAGCTAATGACGAAAATCGTTGCAGCCACTCCGAAAAATGAGTTTAGCCATAAACGGAAATTAAAAGGTAACGTGGAATCTATATAGCCCAACATATTTCACATATTTAACGAGCCCGTTTAATTTTAATTGTTACAGCACTAATACGTGTCTACCGACTCACCACAAACATCCACATCTTTAGCGAACCGATTTACAATACGACCAGAAGGAGTCACATCAAAGAAGCTTAGAGGGGCACGTAAAACCCTTCGGAGCATTTTCCAATGAAGATTAGAAGCTGATTTGAGTGTTCCCAAAGCCATGATGAAAGAACCGGCAAGAATTGAACATGCTTGGAGCACTCCAAGACCTCCATAAACACCCAAAAACACTTCTTTGCCGAATGCCGCTTCCGTTGCATTTAGCAAAGTTTGACTGGAGAAAGCAGATAGCCAAAGATTGGAGCCAACGGAAAATGCTAAAAGTTGCATTCAAAATGTGTTTTAATTTTATAAACTTTTCCAGTAAAAAATTATACAAGCCGATTTTACCTTGACAAGCACAGTAAAAAATGACAGTCATTATTATATATCCCCATCCTCCAGACCGGAAATAATCCGTGTAAACAGCCCACTTGACACTTTCCGTTTCAGATTTTTCCTTTTCAATCAATTTACTCCCACCCACTTGACTCCCTCTACTTTTAATAGATTCCGCAGCACTAGATCTTCTTCTCTCAATTTCAGATCCGCTGCGAGCTAATATCCTTCGTCTTGTGAGGGCTGACTCGCTCATCCCGGCTTCACTTTCCGAACCTGCGGTCTCTGAACCATGGCGCTTTCTTGCTTTAATCTTTTCAATGTCTCCAACCACCTCCTGCAGGTCTTGAATTAATGAAGCATCTTCTAGTTCCGCAAGGTCATCTTCAGCTGTTTCAATATGTTGACGGATTGCCCTCCGAAGATGATGTTATTTCTCAAAGTGGCATTTTGAATCCAAGCTTGTTGTGCTACGTAAGCGATAGATCCCTGCGAACATTTTTATTAGTATTTTAGTTTCCGCATTATTCTGTGACAATCCTAATTACAAAAATTGTCTCACCTTTGTGTTCACTCGTCCATTAACCTTATCCAGTTCACCAAGCATTGCAGATAACAGTGTAGATTTACCCGAGCCAACTGATCCTACAATGGCTACAAGAGAGCCTTCTTTAATTCTTAAATTAATATTTTTCAAAACAATTGTTTCCGGCTCCCATGCAAATGTCCCGTTTTCAATGACGATTGGATCAACTACGCAAAAGAGATTAAAAAATTATGGAATTGAGTTATATTTTGTTTGTCAAAGAATACTCGAAAGTGTAAACCTTCTCTGTCATTATGAGTGACAGCGTCGGGATCTATTTCTTCAGCGTTCATGTACTTGTTCAAACGCTTGATACTGACTCCAGCCTGAACCACGAACACGATGATCATAGGCTACAATATTCAAATCATAAGAGTTTATAATTTTTTCTGTATAAACGAGAATTTCTCATTTGACTAAGTGAAACTTACTAAAAAAGTTAGAGGCAAACTCATCACGTTAAATAAGGACAGCGACACAAACGCAACTTGAGCATCAAGTTTGTTATTGGAGTCGATTAAAATGTACGTTGTGAACGAAAAAAGAGCTACCTGTAATGTGAAAATAGTTTATGAAAATAATTCAGTAAATTACTTCAGTAAAGACAAGACAAATCTTTTAGCTTTAAAGGACAACTTACAAGAAAGGGTGCACATGTCCAGAGAAAGGAAGTGGCTGCGTTAAGATAAGCTGCCTTTTTTAAGATTTCAATTTCATCTTTTCGAATCTTCATAATTTGATTTTCAAAGCTTGGCTCCCAAGCATACAATTTCAAGACCTGGAAAGTCATTCATTCATGAAATACAGAGTTCCACACATTTCTCTATTCTTAAAATTTTACCGTTTATACCTTAATTCCATTTAAAATCTCATTCATCAATTTCACTCTGTGGTCCTTCTTTTTCATCTGCATAATTTGCAGCTTTCTCGCCTTCGCAGCAATAAAAGCGTTAGCTGGGAGAAGAAGAATCATAACGCCAAGTCCTGCAAGAGATGCTGGTCCCAAAATTCCCCACAAGAAATACAAAGCGACTCCGATTTGGAATGGCGCTGGAAATGATTTCAATACAAAATCAGCTTTTTCCTCAACTCTGGCACAACAACCTATGCAAACTACAGACAAACTCGGACATAAAGGATTATGTTACCTGACCAGCACATATTCACAAATGGAATTAAATCCATTATTTTTTGGACGTCCACACTCATCAAATTCACAATTTCTCCAGTTGAGCTTTCCCTCTTTGCAGCATTTGAAAGGAGCAATGCCTTCCTATAAATTGCACTAATTAGCGCAGTCCTCACTTTCATTCCTGTCAAATACATCCTGTGGGAGTACTGGACGGTAACCATTGTTGAGAAAAATGCACTGAGAAACAGGAGCAAAGCAAACCCAAGCCCTTTCCAAGTTTCTTCATCGCTACTTGTGAAGGCAATCAGCAAACTGAGAAAAAAACATTGTAAATGAGGAAGATATTTTTATATACATGAAATAGAAAAAGATTTTAATTTTCTTTAATACTCAAGAATTTGCGGCGATACAAATGCCAACGAGTCTGGTATCAATTTGAGCAAAGATCCGAAAATGAACATTGATCCAAACGCGCTAAACAATGCTGGCATAATACTCGTATAATCTTGTTCTTCCTTTTTCTTCGTTTTTGATATGTGAACTGCTCCATTTAACTTCCCGTATGCTGCTTGCCCTTCAGATTTTCTACAAACCAAATTAAAAATTTTAGACTTTATTTTGTTGTTACAATGTTCATAAAAAGATGTGCATGTGCATACTTGAGTAAACGAAGATTAGTCTTGTCCAGTTCTTTACTCCAATACTTATCAAAGATGGGGACGACAGTGCGAGATTTATCGTCTGGATTCAAATCCCATAAATCCGTGTACTCCAATGGTTTCTTGTAGCCTTTCCATGTTAAACTGGAAAACCAACTGTAAAGTTGGCGAGACAAATACGACGAGAATATCTCTGGGCAAGGTCGCTGAAATTGAAGTTGTGTATTTAGTAAATTATATCAATTCAAATAAATATTTTAAATCTCTTCCCACAAATCTTTAAAATATTACTTCACTTGACTGAGTATCCATTGAGTACTTGGGTTTTACATCTGCCCAACTATTAAGCAGTACCATTCCAACAACTAAAGGGAAATATACAACTTCCACAATATACGGAAGTAATTCAATCGGCTCCTGTGACACATTGGACACAAAATAAAATTCACAAATTATAACCTTCTCATTATTCGAAAACGTTATACTTTAGCTTGCTTACTTACATCATATCGATTTTCAACAACAGTTCTAAACCGAATTCCCTGACATACACTCAAAATAAACCAGAAAATAAAATGAACCCCAGAAGATTGTACTCCTTTCTTCAGGGAATATGCCAGTAGTATTAAATAATAAATCTGTCAGTTCAAAAAATAGCTTTAAGTTTCCTTCATGTTTAAAATCCCAAAGGTAATGTGTGGTCTTACATAAGTTGCAATTTTAACAATCGGTGTGAACAAATCCACCGGGTAAATGTAGCGCTCATGGTCACTCGGAAATACAGCTTCTTTGAGGAACATTAAATCTAAAACTATGAGGAGGAGGGTGATCACAGTCTTGGCGATATTCAAAGGACTCTTTGGAATTTGCCGAGATCGGTTTACAGTGCTGTAATAAATGTCCAAAATGGATGCTAGCCAAAGGAAGCCACAAGGGAACCAAACGAGGACGGTTTTCTCGAAACATGGTGTCAAGTCTGGGTTGCTTGTGTTCCACGACAAATTATAATCCTATCAAACAGGTCACAATTCATCCTCAAGTACAGATGATGATTATGAGAAATAAATAAATGTGCCTTTATTTTAAGATCACTAACCCAAAAATCCGATCCGCAAAATGTATCCATGTTCATAGTAGCTTGAGCAAATGATGCCCTCGAAGGTATCAGGATTACCAAAAGGAAAGCGGAAATGCACTATCTATTCGTACAAAAATTATAATCACACTTTCAAGTCATGGTTAAAGGGTTGAACATTCTATTTTCAGTTTTAGATTCCGTTCTAAGGTATTTTGACGTTGGAAAATGTTTCTGTTTGCTTGTTATGCATTTCCTACTGGGTTAATTATCCTGTCACGTGAATTTCTCAAAATCTGCACACTTGAGTTTTACACATTCTTTATAAATTATTATTTATTATATCACTACCCCCATCCCATGAGCAATTATCTCTGTTTTTATCACAAATCATAGATTCGCAATGCCAATCTCTTCATAACCAGTTGATGTAGTTCATGAAATGTGATACAGTACCGGAGTTAAGAGTTAACATTGCTGCGAATTAATGTTCACTTTTTCCTCTTACTTTTTTGCGCATGTTCTTACAATAATAATTCCATTATCTCAAATGTGTGTGTGTGTGTGGGATGCTTTGTGTTGACAGTTATTTTGGTGTGATGAGTGGCCTAGTTATGATATAATTTAATCGTGATGATTGGCTCCAATTGTGCTTGTGTACACAAAAGAAGAGTTGTGTTGAGATTGCGATATTGAGGCTTATAACTTAAAACTGGAAAGGCACTGGTAATCAAAGTGACGTATAAAATAGCGAATGAGGAGTAAACCAAGTAAAATCACAAGACACCACTAAAAATGATAACTGTCTGAATGACTGCGTGTAATGCTATGAATTACGAATTTGGCATGAGCTTGCTTGATTCAAGTGATATAATATCTGCTTTTCGTCATATTTATCTTCATAAAAGTTTGGA
>JAHZNA010003270.1:0-20690 GCA_027743935.1 Sinodicranocentrus sp. ZH6
CTTTTAAAAGGAATTCTATCTGGTTATGTTACCATCCCGGGTTAAGGGCCTAGACCCCCTCATACATCTCAAATTGCTCAAATTAATTAATTTCAAATATCAGGATTATGGATGAGTCTATCTGCTGGCTTTGGACAAACGGGAAGAAGAAGGAGGCAATTCGGATCGCCAAAAAGGCTGCAAAGTGCAACGGTAAAGAGTTTATTGACCGCTACTCTGTTACACAACCTGATCCTGCAACCATTCATAATTCTCAAGTAAATAATCACTCCAGTAATCCGCCATCAAAAGAAAAGTCTTCCAAAAATCCAAGCGCCTTGGAGTTATTTAAATATCCCAAGTTACGCCAACGTACTCTTGTGATGCTCTACTGTTGGTTTGCCGCCAGCTTGACATACTTTGGACTTTCCTTCAATAGTGTTAACCTTTTCGGAAATCCATATCTAATGTTTGTGATAATTACCTTGATGGAAGTACCAGCCCACTTTATATCATTTTTCCTTACTCCGGTAACTGGAAATAAGCCCCTACTTGTTCTCAGCATGTTTATGGCAGGAGTTGCCTGTGTAGCTATTGCAGTATTGCCACTCGGTATGATCAGATTCTTTAAAGTAGTTTATATAAATAAGTTTTACAATTTCGCATAGAATCTAATTTCATTTCTTCGTCAGATATTATATCCACATTGATCACAATGTGGGCCAAGGTCTTTGCCACGATTTCATTTAACATTATAAATAGCTACACTGCAGAACTATTTCCAACTTCTTTAAGAAATACGGCTATTGGACTATGCTTTATGGCTGCTCGAACAGGAGCGTCAATTATGCCAGAAATTAATCTGCTTGTAAGTTTCGTAGATTATAAATTCAACAATGTTTTCCTCTAATATCGGAGAGCCAGATCTAAAAAAATCGATTTTCTTAAAATAACTCACCAACTGTTAGAGTGCAGTTGCCCAAGGAATCCCGAGTATCACTTTCGGCCTATCAGGAATACTCGCAAGTATTTTCATTCTATTTTTGCTTCCTGAAACAATGCATCGACAGATTCCGCAAACAATTGAGGATGTTGAAAACTCTCAAGAAGTTGATAAGGATAAATCGGGAATTACATCGATTTGCTCTTAATGTTATGCTATTTAATTTACTGTCTATTAGAATACAATTAATAAACAATTAACTACAATTTTCACTTATTTTGATGTTGATGCTCTTCTTAACTCCACATTCAACCCTCGTTATCTTTCAAAGCAAATTGAAATAGCATTTATAGTAACAGGAATGTACAGCAAGTGCAATAATGACATTTTATTGCTTTTTAATAAGGTGAGCTGATCCTCCCATTCATTACTGCTCACACAATCATCATACGCATAGGTCGTCAGAGTCATCATAACCGTGATCATAAGCCATTATCTTAAATGGGTGTATTAACCAGTTGGATCCCACCACCCGGTTCATTTTGAGAAACATCCATTTTTTACAAGTGTGAAAATGAAAAAAAGGAGTACAACTGGGAGTTCCATTTTTACATTCAATTCAGCTCCAACTCTCCTATTCCCTTTCATTTTCATTCAGGTTCTTTTTTACCCACAGCTCTTCAACCCCTTCCCCTTTTATTATGACAGCTATGACAATTACTCTTGCCATTCATATCCGTCTGTCCGTTGTTCCATTAAAGTTTTTTGTTAGCAGGAAAAATGCACATTTCCTACGGAATCCAAAACGAGCACTCTTATTACAAGGATATATTCCGTTTGACAACTTTCCAACTTGAGTATTTACGATTTTTTTTACATTGCATTCAAAATAAAACTCGTCTCTCTCAAACTGTGAGTGAGGAAGCGTTTGGTCTCAGCAGTTAAATTGTTATTGGGCACCACGCTCCCTGCATTATGAATAAGAATTAAACACAATAAAAATCATGAAGAGTGAACAAATGGCATTTTCCTTATTGTCCTTTACCAGATCCTCATGATGTGAAGGTTATTAAAGAACAGAGTAATAATGTAACCTAATAGCGTAACCCTTTCGAGGTTCATTAAGTTTTTTCTTTACTGTTTATATGTATTTTTTGCTTTTGCATCACACTTGGTAAAATTTATGACCGCATATATTTTGCCTTTGCTCTTATACAAGCCATAACCCTCCCAACAAAAATATAATTTTCTCAACTGCATAATACACAACTGGAAAGGTTATTTAATTCAGTCGCGGTGCAATGTCCTTCAGGGACTTGCTCGACTTTATGTTAAGGATTTACGAAAAAAAAAACTGATCTAGTTTAGATTTTCAGGCCACTCGAAGGGTTGCATCTGAAAAGAGTTAATTACCAAAAAGGGGATAATGGAAAATCTCCCTTTGACTTTCCTGCTGGTGGCTGTATTTTGCCGTTCATGCGTACTCTTTAATATCTCGAATTATCCATATTACTCATCCTCTACGTTGCATTTATTTAGGTGGGAGAAAAAAGAAGCAAATACATTGTTTCTTATTAATGCACCCATTCCAGGCTCTAATTGGATGTGCCATAATCACCAAACAGAACATAAATCTATATAAAAATCCATCTGCAAAGAGGGTAACAGTGTTAGTCTTCTTCAAACATTTTTTCTCCACTATACAAGATTTTGCTGTAGTTTTCTATGAAAAATGCAAATCTGCGTACACTTGGGTCTTCCTTCATTGCACTGCTGCTGTGAATGTTTTGCATGAATCTAAAAAGGATCTTTTTCCTCGATCTAACGACGCCCCTGAGACAAGATGCAAAAACCCTTTTTCTGTTCAGATTTTCCCCTTTTTTCCTGTTGCCTTGTCGGGTAATATAATATCACAAAAGAAGATGGACGATCCTCATGTGCTTACTTTGAATGAAGAGGTCGTAACAATAAAACACATTGGGTGAATGTCCATTTTCCACATGTCCCATCCGGACTGCTTTCTTAAAAACCATTTTAGTCACTTCACCACCTTCCTCTCTCCTTTCTTCACAATTTTTTTGTCGTCCTCGTTTTCTCCTTCACTCTTACGAGGTTTTTACTCGTGAAATCACTGGGATGAAAAGTGTTTGTGTATAAATGTAACCCAACTGTGTGTGTGTGTGCACTCTGAAAGCACCCTATTCTTTGTTGTCGAAGAGTTTGCATCCAGGAGGGATTTTTTTTAGAGGAAAATCAAAAATCCAGTAAGAAAAACGAGGAGCTAGTGGAAAGTTAATGGATTTTCAATAGAGTTTCCTCTCTGTTGTCCCCTAAAGAATGGAAGGAGGAAATTGTTATGTTGAAAAGTATATAAAAGTATATACACGGTGGATAAAGGATAGAAAGAAATGTACTTTTGATATTTGATGAAAAAAACGCTTTGGCAAGAGCATTCTGGGAGTGACATCTCCTTCCATTTTTTAACTCATCGGTGGAACATTGACCATATGTTATCACCCTCCAGATTAACAATCTCCTGTTGCCCTTCCTTACTTCCTGAGCAGATTCTTCTAGGTTTGGAGAAGGAAGGTCTTGGAATAAGCTTGCTTGGAGAAATTCCTCCTTTTCCCCCATTCCGTCTTCTCTTCTGATCTCTAGCAGAGGTTTGATGTGGTAATATAAAAACACAAGGTAAGGGTTGCATTGCATGGGTGAAAAGAAGGAAGTAGAAGAAAAGCCATGGGGTCAAAAATCGGAATGGGATCTTTTGATCTATATGTAAAGGGGAGCTATACATATACACCGTCACTGGGAAAACCTGAATAGTTATGCGTACTCTTAACAGTTGTATAATATGTTTGCTTGTGTACCTTGGAAATTCCATTGTCTCTTTCGGATTCCAACTCATCTTTGAGAAGAAATAAACCCTTTATTTTGTTACATGTCGACAAGGCGATGATACCCCTACTGTGAGTGTCCAGTCCCCAATGGACTTTGTATTACAACTGACAAACCATCGAGAAATACATAAATAAATAGCTACTTACACTTTTCCCTTAAGACAGCCCAAAAGGAAGGGGAAACAGAGGATAGAAATTTAGGGTTTCTTGAAGGGGAAGCATAAATGGAGGAGTAACTTGAGTATCAGAATTTCTGGAATCTTCCGTGATACATAAAACCGGCAAAAAGGTGAGCTAGCCGAAAATGCATGCACACTAGATAGTTGAACTGTCTTAGAAAAATATGGACAAAAACAAAGAGTGTATGACTGTGTAGCAAGAGGAAAATCGTTTTTGAGCCTTCCTACCAACAATACCATCAACAAGGAAAAGTTCTCACAATGAGAAAACAGCACTGAGAAAAAGCTATAGTGAGTGTCCAGGGAGCTTTGCATCTTCCGACACATCGCAAATCCTTCATGCGTATTATTTCCGACTGTAGGAATTTTATGAACATAAAAAACCCCTGACTTTTTTACACCCTTCCTGTTTCCCTGTTTGTCCTTCTCTTAGTCTTCAAGAATCTGAAGTCAGCTATTGTTTTTACAGGAGCAAGTTCACCAAACATCAACATTCTACCTTTCGACCTTCTCTCTACAAGGATCATATTGAGAAGGTATAAAACAATGGAGAGAAAAAATTGAGCAAAAAATATCTCCAGACTGATGTGTCAGTCAGTTGGTTAGCCACAGAAATTCACAAGAGCTGTCACACATCCGACGATCCGACTATAGTGAGAGCTGTGGAGTTCACCAAGAAAAAAATAAGATGGATAGATCTCGGAAAACACGTGCTTTCCTGAAAGAAAGAAAAATACCAAGTACGCATCCTACTTCCAACATAGTTAACACTGCACCAACGTGAGTAGTCTCGTCTAAACGGTTTACTTCAGGTTTATTTATTTCCAAGATTGAATCGGACAAGATGTCTTGAAGACGGATTAAGATTGGCTTCTTTCATTCCTACCTTCTCCATCTTCCAAAAAAAAGAAAATGTTTGTTAGGAAGACAAAAATACAGGGAAAAGTGAAAGTTGCATTTTCTGCTTTGCCTGCTAAGAAAATAATGCCATTTTCTCTGTCCTCTGAATCATATAAATATATAGGTAAATATATCAAATATGTATCCAAACATAAATCCCACCTCAACTGCATTCCATATAAATTTGGTATATTTTTATATTCTCGTTTCACAAAATAAAGCACAAGTTTACCTACGAGAATGTGATAAAACCAGGGATCTTTTCCCAATGCAATCTAAACTTACTATTTTCCCCGAAAAAAGTATTACTCTTTGGAGAAGCCAGCATTGGAAAAGAATAACCCATCCTTGTGTTTAATACACAAGGTACGTTTTTTCTCGTGGTCTCCTTTCTTTTGGGAATTCTACTTAAGAGACTCTATATTAAATATATATATAGGTGATAGGAGGAGCCGATAGAGAGACTGCATCTTCCTTCAACACGCCATGCACACAACTCCGCTTGCATGAGCATTGCAATCCAACTTGTTTTGCTTCATTGCTCCTTTTAGCGCAAGAAGGGTAAATTCACTTTCGGCTTCCTTCTCCATAATTCAATTTAATCCGGCTAGATGAAAGATTAATCTTGGATGGACCTACGAGCTCTTGCATTCTTATTGCTTCATTCATTTTCTTAGATGAGTTTCTACGATTTCCTCAGTTTTTCCCCTTTTCCAAAGAAAACTTACAAAGTGCTCTAACCGGGGAAATGAGAAAATACGAATAAAGAGGTGGTTTGGTTGTAGGAAAGCTTTTTTATTTTCTATTAGTGTGCCACTGATTGCGGTTTTTAAAATAAATGGAATTTTAACCTAAATACTGCATAAAACATGATCAAACTTCAAAAACATTCTTTACCATTGTAAAGGTGAAACTTATAAATAATGCTACGGAGTAGAGTTTTAAAAAATAATATTAGATGATAATCTCTTCGTAACGTTGCTTCCCTGTGGTTCTTGTTTTAACTCCAAGAGCCTCTTGGTAGTGGCTGTGGTAAAGGAGATAATTGTACAATTCATCTGGGAGCTTGAGTTTTTCGAGAAATTCGTGAATTTTCTTTCCTTCCACTTCTCCATTAAGGACACCTACCATAAGATCAGAAAAAAACTTTTTATTTAATAACTGGATAAACACAATGTTTTTATAGATTTTTAAAGCTAGCTCATTCTCACTGTTTATCCTCATGGCTAAAGTCGACCATACGAGTTCTCGCTCATCTATAATATCAATCCAATCTAGCATGTATTGATGCCAATGCAAGGCGTGCTTCTGGGCAAACCTGATAATCATAAATATTCCAATTTAAAGGAAGTTTAAAATATTTGCCATTGTGGTGCCGTTTGTGTATTTAAATTTCAAAATACATACGATTCAGCTGCCCAAAACTTTTGACATTTTTTAATTCTGCTGGCAACAATACGGGGCCAAGGATTTTCCGCCATTAAGTTAATCTCTTCATATTGCTGTCTTTCCTGTCGCGACAGCCGGGCTACAACTTCTTGCTGCTTATTATGGTAGAATATAACGGAAGGGTGCTTCTTTTACAAAAGAAGAGAAAGTTACTAAATGAGATTGAGACGACTTACTGAGCAACTGAAAATTTTCTCCTATGAAACGCAACATATGGAGTCATTTTTATGGATTTCTATCATTATTACCTTTTTCGTGTTCTTTGTGTAATCGTGCCCATTCCAAAAGTGCGTTAAAAGTTCCTTGAATGTAATTTTATTCGGATCGTATACTACATCCACAGCTTCGACATGATCACCCCTGGAATATTATTATGCAAAGGTAATCGGAATAATCCTATGTTCACACCTTCCCCTTCCAAATCACTTTTTCAACTTTTATGAACAATATGAGCGAAAACCTATTATAAAACGTAGGGTTAATGGCTAGTCCTCCAGTGAATCCTAACTGTACGTGTACGCAAGGTAATATTTGAGAAAATGAGTATTTCAACAAAAGTTTCTTATTCCCAAAAAAAATGTATATGCGTAATGTCACTTTTTCTATACCCGTGTGCGTATAACCCCATCAACAATTCCAAATCGTGACTCAGCTCCTGCAAAAAATAGCAATCAAGGTTTGATGATATTTTTCCTTCAAAATTTTTCACATGATTCATTTCCCTTTTTTCCATTCAAAATTCCAACTCACGCGTAAACGAGCCCATGGCGAAAGTCGCATTGCTCCCTTCCTCCTTGTAGAAATCCATATCGTACGCATTCGTTCCAACCGGAGGAAGCTCTTCATCCTGCGATAATTAGGAATAACGCACTAATTATCAACCAGCAACAGCTGAAGAAAATAATGTAGCATGGATGAATCATTGCACTGGTGTGGTGACACAAAAGAATCATAACTCATTTCAACTTCGTACATTCCAGTCATCATTATGCACGTTAGCCGACCAACCAAGACGATTCCAAGGAAGAAGCCAATAATACCGCTCCCATTTGATGAGCCTGAACAAACCAAATATATTCCCCATGGAAGGTAATATTTCAAAATGTGAATGAACACGAGAACCAGGCTGGAGATATGATGTTACATAAAACTTGATGAAAGATCCAGATGAAAATTTGATGTTGATCAACACCCAAAGCTCATTAACATTCAGATCAGTTCAACCTCCAGCAATCTACTTATATCATCACTGTCCTCATATTCTTCCCGTATTAATATTACTCGTCACCAGATGCAAAAAAATGCTTCTTGTCTGATGACAGGGATCATGACTGAAAAAATCTCTACGTTCGATATCTCCATATTCATTCTCTGTTCCTCAAACGGAGGAAGAAACCATGGGAAAATTAGCGTGGCATCTGGATTCTCTACCCTTTTCACATGATCCATTCGAGACGATCACGATAGTAAGTTCATAAGGCAAAACTCGTTGAATTCGACACGTTGTGTGCGAGAGAATGAGAAGAAAAAAACTGGTGCAAAGTATTGAACATAAGACAGAGCTCCTGTAGAGCGTTCAATTCAGTATTCATGTTCTACCACTCCATACACACGACACTTTATGCATGCACGTTGGAGTCAGGATGAAATGAGCCTGAAAGAGTTCACTTTACGACACCAGAGATCGACTTTAAAAAGGGGAAGGAAAAATAAGAGTGAAGGGGATCAACTACATTATAATATTATTGCAGCCAGCTACATCACTTGCATAAGGTACTAGTAGATTTATTAAGCACTAAAGAGAAAAGGAAGTGAAACTGGGAACAAAAAAATTGTGAAATAGAAAGGCGAGAGAAAAGGGGTAGAAAATAAGTGTGATCATATGCATACTATATGAGCCTCTAACTGGATTCGAGGATAACGACACGGTTGATGTTTGCGACTGATGTTGATCGCGTCCTATACCCTCATCATCATCAAGAGAAACATTGCTTCATCATGCATTCAGCATCTCAAATTTTTTTCTTCAAACGACTCTCAAAGGATACGCACAAGTGTCAAATGTGAAATGTCACATTCACATGTTATGAAAATTAAAGTGGGAAATTCCCCTTGCATTTGGGATGTCGTATGTTCTCTCTCGATATCAAATGAGAAAGGCGTTTGAAGGCGAGAAAATTATACGTCAAATGAAAAAGGAAAGCAGAGGGATGTAATGTGGAAAATCTAGTGGAACTTGCTCCTGTTGCCGTTTCCTCGGAAGGTTTACTGATTATCCACGGAAATAAGAGGGTTTTTGGCAATTTGAATTTTACTAGGTATTTTGTTATTAATATCTAACCTGGTAGTCTCAAGAGAGTGTGGAGGGAATGAAGTAAGAGGAAATGAATAAGTTTATTAGGTTTTTATTTTTATACACGGATTATTACATTCTTGTTTAGATGCGTGTGAAATGCATGTCGTATAAATATGTAAAAGCTTGCATTCGTATATTTCGTATATGCCTTTTGTAAAAGTTGAAAGGATGTGTGATGCAGTTTGTGTTCTTATGGGACCATATGCCACTTTTATTCCATGTCTTGTCTGCACTCAAAAGACAAAACCTTTGCTCGAATGTGAATTCATGTTGTATGTCAGCATGAATAGCTTGTGGATTCTCTTTTCAAAAAATGTGAGTTCTGTCTCATGGTGAAAAGCCGGAACTAAGGGTGGGCCCTTGAACGCCCACCTCTATACTTGCGAAGGGGGCGGGAAAGTAGTTGATTGTGGCTACTTTATTTTTTCAACATTTTCCCCATTCATGCCTTTCCTACTTCATTACGTAATCAGCTATCAAAATCCTCCACAATGGAGACATTAATGTGTCTTATCGGCTAATCCGATAATTCTTTATTTTCTATTTACTCAAGGGATAGAGGTCCATTATGTATTTATGAAGTTGAGGAGTAAATTAGTAGTGTAGGGAATGCATTAGTGGTTAATTCCATTTGTACTGTGGTGACGCATATTTGGTTTTCTAGATGAATAGAAATCCCAGCTAATTTATTCAAGTGTTACATTGTTAGGGTATTTAGGGTATAAAGAATCGAATTACATGTTTGTTCAACTTGTACAAAGTGCTACAATGACAATTCATATTTAATGAATGCAGTGAAATAAATATACATACTGTGTGTGATTAGGATTGAAGTTTTACTCCAACCCAACCTTGAAAAATTCAAATCCAGTGTTGTAATCAGACCTCTTGTCAGAATATGAACGGTGTCAAAATACAAAAAAATGCTTTAACGAGCAAATCACACATCACATTTTGAACATTTTGAAAAACACATTGTATTTGACTCAACGTTTTTCTAGTAATAGGAAAAGCAGCCTTACTCTCAGTCTGTGAAAAATAATTGTGCGTATTTGACGAATCTATTAGCGCTCTTTCCTTCTACTTTTATTCCTGTTTTATAAGTAGTCCACAATGCGGTTTAGAGAGATCTCTATTAAACAACCCACAACCCCAACTGAACCAGTCAGATGTCCATTTACCTGATTACTATTTAGGATGCAAGTCTTCCCCTTAACTATTATTGCCTTCTTTACATTATTACATCCGGGGATGAACGATGAACTTTTTCTTCCTCTGGTCTTGATGAACTTACCAGATGTAAATACGAACCCAGCTCAACTGTCTTGTGTAATATAGTTCCGGTTATTTTTCCAAATGGCGAATTCATTCACTCCCCTTATTACATGGCTCAGCCCATCACCCACCAATTCTACAGATTGCTCAAGGGTGTTTTATACAACATTTTGGATTATAGCACAACAGGCAACATTCTAAATGTATATGAAACACTCAAAAAAGCCCCTCTCATTCTCTTCACCATCGATTCAGCAGGAAGGGAAGAATGATGGCAAAGGTTGGGTTATTGTTTATTTGCACCCTCACACTGGATCTGGTGGAATTTGGTGATTCTCATCTTTCGGTTTTTCAACCCTCACCAAAAAAAAGCCTCCAAGTCAGCAATGCATGCTCGCTTGCTGTTTGTAATCTACCTAATGAAATCTGACAACGAAATGCATTCGTCTTATTATATCCCAGTGAAACTTTCAAATTGCTCAAGTAAGAGGATTCCGGAGGAAGGAAGAGGGAGTCAAAGTTTTACGAAATACAATACATCGACAAATGCGATTACTTTCTGAACTTATTTTCCTCTCAGGGAAGCATAGTATATCAGCTTATTCTGATTTCTTAGAAATGTTAGGAGCATGTTGCATTTTATGTAATACTTTATGTAAGATTCACTCCTCCGTATAATATACAAGTTTATTGCTAATTTATTTTTAGCTTGGATTAGCCAAAACGCGTGCAGGGGATTACCATTTACAATCAGTGTCTTTTGGAAAGAGCGACAGGGCGACAAATAAGAATCACAAATTTTGTTGATTGCTACGTTTGTCACTATTACTGCAGCTTCACGGTAATGTATTGTACACGACATTGACATTGCGTATGGCATTTTGAGGATGACTGCGTGAGGTAACTTGAAATCAAACATTTACAATGGAAATTTTTATTGGCAAGTGATAAAGCTTCGGTTGTACTCAACGTCACGTTAGGCTGTGTTTTTTCGTTTGCATTGGCTTTGAGGGTTTACGATGAAAATGGGCAAGGTAAGATAACGCACATTTTCATTCAATTTGATGACTTATTACTTTACACATAAACAAAGACGTAAAAATCCGTCGGCATGTGAAAGTAATTAATGCATTTTATCACTGTCATTTCCAAATAAGGGAATATTTCGCAATGTCATCTCATACATAACACAGCACGTACCCGTGTGCTCTCAAAACTTTTCGTTTAACTTTTCCTGAACTATCTTTTAGCTGCTCTATGCGGACAACGTCTGTAAAAGAGCAACAAGGGAGAAGATAAAAAATGTGTGAAAGTTTTTACGTACAAGTCCTTTGTTTTGAAACTCCAACCTTGTGAACATTACCATTTGTTGCAACATCTTCCTTTTGAGCGGCCCTAAACTTGATTTAAAATTCATGTGTGGCCACCCTCATAAATAAATCCAAACTCAAAGTCTCCCGACTGCTTTTATCTGATCAAAAAACATTCAGGATGACTGAAATCACTAAATCAGTATTGGCTATTGACCATCGTGATCTTTCATCGTCTCTCAGAATGAGAATTCGTTGACATAAGATGTATTTACTGGTAAAACGGATACACAAACTGTTAGGGATTCTCCCACAGAGTAAAAACCGACAATAGTTTAACAAGAAATAAAGTAAACGATGAAATATGTCGTTGTCTCATTCGCAACTCATCACTGTGCTCATCATATGAGCATTCACATAGACTTACTTATTTAATACACGCCTATGAAGTGAACGATCGTCGTCATCTCTGGTATTTCCATACATTTCTATTCAGAAATTCCTATTCAATTCAACTACAAGCATTCCATCCTGAGCCAACATGAGCATTTTCTGAGCACGTGACGCTAAGATGGTTTTACTGAGATAACTCGTCTACTACCTGACTGTCGATTGCGCATCGAGCTCAACTAATATGCATAAAGTATTTATCATAAACTAAGAATTTGCCAACAATAAATTCACTAATTCTAAAGCATTAACGAAACTTGCTAAAACAGTGCTTTCAATATAATTTGATTTGTTTTCCCAATCCACGCATAATTTGAAAAATGCCCATTATACTGATGATAATGGGTAGGTTAGAAAGGGCTGGAGTTGGAATTAGAGAGGAAATGCATATAGCGCATAAACAACTCAACTTTGCCAGAAAGAACTAAATTCCAGCTTAAACTTATACTCTGTATTTCCATTGTCATCCGCAAAGTGAGTATGAGTACCTATGTTCATTCATTATACTCCAGTACAGCTGGAATTAAATGGCCGTTGTTTGTGCAACTCTCAAGCAGCTCACACTCAAAAGAGAAGAGGAAAAGTTTTTCTACGCACACACACACACACGCTACTCTCATAAAACTAGCCTTGTCTGCTTACATAAAAGATTGAACTTGACATTGAAATCACAGCTCACGTACACCACAAAAAAGTTTTTCCAAACATAAAAGCCAAATCTAGCAATTAGCAAGATCTGAGTGTAACCAGCTCTACACTTTGTGTAACCAGAGAGGAAACTCGATTGTATGCTAGATGTTCCTGCTAATGGCAATCCAATTGTAAATCCCAAGTTTTCCAGGAAATCTTGTTAAATTAAGGGGGAGAGTGAATGAACAAAGTCATTACTTCAACCGAAAATTACCTACGCGCAAATTATACGGAAAAATCTTGATATTCCTCTACCAAGACTATCAACCCCATATCTCACTTATACCCTTGAAGGAATTTTCTTTTACTGTATTTTCCTTCTTTGTCGTTAGTTATAATACACAGGTTAGGTATATTCTTATTGATTTCTTTTCCCTGAGCATACGCCATTTAAAGAAGACGAGAGAGCTTGATTCAGGAACTAAAAAAAGCTGCTTGTTACCCCACCTCACTATAACACATGTGTGCATTATTGCAATGCATTTTTCTGATTCACTCACGACCCAAAATAATTGCATGTGTTGTCATAAACTGGGTGTGAACGCCTCGTGCGTAAATCTTATAACAGCTATGTTGGATTCGACATGCAGACAATCTTGAGAAATCTCAAATTACTCACAAAAAGCCATATCCGTTTCTTGACGAGTTCATTACTTTGCATATTTCATACTCGTTAATGCTCGCTATTTTGTCCAATTTCTTTGAGTGTATATTCCTTTCCAGTATGTATTCAGGAGATAATTGGATTAAATATTTAATGATTATTTTGCCCTTCCAAGATTATACTCACAGACTCATTGTGTCATTTTTATAATTGGTTAATTTAATTAAAGTCTATGGTGCAAAACAATGCTTGTCTTGAAGATCTCAAAAATTAATCAGAAATGTTTATTGGAAATGGAAACTTACATGCTTCAAGTTACAATACAACTTATCAGAGAAAAGTTTGCTTCCCGTACTGACAGAGACATCCACCTGTGTGGTTGAGAAACCAATACAAAACGGCTTTTAGTTTCATTGCTTTCGTTTAGATGTAGGTACATCATACTTTGTTGCGTGTAAACTTTAAACCACATGAACCAAAATGTGCACGGAATTTCGTAACGTCCTTCTTGTTTTAAAACATGTCACGTTAATGAAACATCTCAAATGCTGTTTGACGCGTGAGTGGTTTCCCCGCTGCTGTGAATAGGACACTACAAGGGCGCATTTTAATCTTGTTAATTAAATTAGGTGAGGTGAAACATTGATGTAGTATTTGTCTGGCAGGTTTCAAAGAAAATGCAATTTCTTGTAATCCCTAATCTAATTTATGCGAATATTCATACACTTGTTACGGAATCAAAATAATCAATATTTCCAGTTGATATGTCTGCTTCATTAAGAATGTCTGACATTTCTTCCTTCCCTAACTGGATTATCTTTCGTGGTCATGTTGATCAGTATAAAAATGAGCAATTTTCTGCAAAAAATTCGCAGTCAGTTTCTCATCATCTCTCAAAAAGTTTCCCTCCGCACTTTAGTTTGTTGCTTAAGGAAGTTTGATTCTCAGGAATTTTAGCTTCCTTTTTGCTATCAATTTTTGTTGCGGAACTTTCCAATTCGATTTCTATCTCTGTTTCTGCTTTTAGCTCAACTTCCATATCTAGTATATCAAGTAAGGTAGCACTGTAATATTTTACAGATCAAAAACAAAATTTTGGTTTTAATTGCTTCAGTTTCTGATCAATTTCTTTTTGTTTCCAGAATGAGTTACGGATACGGAACCTGGGGCCAACAGGCCATGGCTGGTGCAGTCGCTGCGACAGTGTCACGCTTCGGCAATGTCACAGTTGTCGACAAAGTTCTTCCGGACATGCTTCATATGGTGAGTTAAAAATACTAATTACTATTTACAGTAATAGCTAAAATAAATGCATAAATGATTGACCCCTCCACAGATTGACCCATACTGGTATCAATTTGAGCCACTTAACCCGCTCTGGCACAGTATTTTGGCTTTTGTCATGGTCATCTTTACAATGATTGCATTGGCCGGTAACTTCGTCGTCATCTCTATCTTCATCTCAACTAGCACTCTGAGAACCCCTGCCAATCTGTTGGTCGTCAACTTAGCAATCAGTGACTTCCTTATGATGTTTACAATGGTGAGACTACATGATCAGTTGATTCTTCCATCATTTCATCATAATAATCGATCATATCATCTGAGCTAATGCCAATTGTACTTTTCAAAACTGTGAATGCAGGGACCTACCATGATTGTAAACTGTTGGAATGAAACATGGGTATTTGGACCATTTATCTGTGAACTTTACGGTATGTTAGGATCACTCTTTGGTTGTGCTTCCATATGGACCATGTAAGTCTAAACGAATTCACTGATATATTGAAGTTTTAAAAGTTTTAAAACTATGCTTAATATCATGCATCTTTATTTTTTTCAGGACCATGATTGCCATGGACCGATACAATGTCATCGTTAAGGGTCTGAGTGCCAAGCCTTTGGATACCAAAGGAGCAATGTTCAGGATCCTCTTTGTCTGGCTATTTTCTGCATTCTGGACTATCATCCCCCTTTTCGGATGGAATAGGTAAAAAAAGATTTTAAGTACAAACAATTGAAAACCAAACTGGGAAAGTGATTTTGTGAAAATGTCCTTTAAATTGATACAATGTCTCATGGCTCTCAACTCACCACCTCCGTCATGGAAGAAAAACCCGAGAAACTCGCTGCTTAAGTATTTAATCGTATATTGTTAATAATTTTATCTTATGTGATAAGTGTAGATCTCTCATTGCTCTCCTGTGATGAATCTGGTTTTTATACGCGTACGTATTATGTAGAGTAGAACTCATTCTGTACTGTAAAAAACTAACCAAAACCGTAGTGACTTTAGAATTTGCATGCTCAAAAATGTTGTAAAAAATAATGAACTTTGTTGTCTTAAATTATAGAACATTCATTATGCTAGGTTTATCTATTGATGATATTATGAATTCGAACTGTGCTAAATTACGGATTAACGGAATCTGTCAAAAATTGACACTGACTGTATTTAATTTGGAACTTTACATGAGACTAATAAAAAATTAGATTGGTAATATTAGCGGTTTGAAAGACACACCTATTCTATCATATTATGAGCATATCTACTTGTAAATGATTCATAACACTTTTAGAAAAAATGTATTTTCAAAACATTGTTTTATTGTTTGGCATGCAGTTAGGGTAAAATAGAAATAATGAAAATAAATAAAAATTAATCAAAATTTTCACAGAGAAAATAGAAAACAAATTAAAATAAACCTTTGTGCATAAAGAAAAAAGAATTTTCAAGATTGTATAGATTAAAGGGAAATTCAAAAGGGAATTTATTAAACTGTCGCAGCGGTAGTGCTGCTAGAGGTAGAACCACCTGAAGGTGTCGATGAAATAACGGCAGGGTTTGCTCCGTCGTTTTCACCGATTGGAAGAATGTGGGCGATTGGTTTCTGCTGAGGTCCTTCCACAGGTATAGGAAGGATTTGTGCCGCTGGTCTGTCCGAATTTCCAGTAGATTCCAGAGGAGTTGCTTGAGTCTTGTTGCAGGTCATGATTATGACAACTGCTACCGCCAAAAGTGCAAATGCCTAAATTGGTAAAAAAAAAATAATGGTGAGTTATAAAGGACTGAATTTTAATGCCTTCCAATACAATTTGATTCTACTCACCGTCTTCATTTTTAATAATGATTATTAAAAGTATGTCTAGGAAATTTCAGTAAAGTTTTGAAAAGCTGTAGAGATGGATGAATCGCTGTGCTAAAACTGGTACTGATCATTGAGAAAATTAATCCTTTTATATTCAGACGGTTATTGTTACGCGGAGTAAAGGACATGAAAGTATTTGTTAGCACGCAACGTGTTAAAAATTATATGGGAAATGTTTGGCATTGTTAAGAACGATTTGTGCTAATGAAATGAACTTGAAAGGTCATCAAATAAGCTGCTAACTAAATAGTAAGCTAGATAGTACGTGTGAAGAAGTTAAAACTAAATGGTAGGGTTATAGTTAATTGCAACAGAAGCCACTTCACGCGACATAATAAATCTTGGTATGAGGAATCAAAACATAAAATTTACTTCGAAAAAAAGAAGATTTATTACAACTATATACCCTCCATGATTCATCATAACACATCAAACCTTACGCCAGTCAGGTAACTTAACAATCGTCGGAATAACATTTAACAGACAAGTGATAATTCGCTCAAAAAGTTACTGAAGGTGAACTTGGCGGCGGTAAAGTGTCATAAATTTTCACAAAACTTGCAGATTGAGTCCATCGCACCTTGTCACCACATCCATCCTCAAGGTCATTTCCACCTGACTCATTTAAGACCAGCTTAACGCATTCCTTTTCTGTCTTGGTTTCAAAGTTTAATTTTTGATGGTCATCTTCATCCTCACTCAAATTAAAAATTACACATGTGGCTCCCAATACGAGGTGTCTCGCTGTATTTCCGTTCAATATTTCATTCCTCATATTTCCAAGCTTGTTTCGCTCCGTTTGTAAATGCAGATGAGCTTTGAATTTTTCTTCCAATGATTTCTGTACTTCTGTAGAGCCAGCATCTTCAAAGCTGGGGGATTTGAACCTACATGATCCGCATCGAATACAAACCTTACAACCAATATTGTCACATTTTGTTTTCGCTATTTTCATATTTCTATTAAAGCTTATTTAATTAGCGCTCACGAGGGATATTCAGGTCCACAAAGTTTTAAAACGCAATTATAGCAGGGACCTTTACTAAATGGACTTTTCTTGTGACGATAGTGTTGATTAAGATGCTCATTTGTCGTTGTCCCTCTGCATATTAAATACACATGAAAGCTTAACAGACCAGCTACTGGTACTGTGAGTGAAGTGCAAATAATCATGACAGTTAGGCTGGAACACAACAGAAAATATAAATGTTATATTGCATCCTTACACGAAAAAAACGTAATCCAATAAAGCATACATAATGGAATTATTAATTAGACACGCGGAGTGGAATGTGGGTATTCGGGGAGCAAACTGGATTGCACATGAACTACTTTTAATAATACAACTCACGCAATTATTTTTGGAGTGTCCCATTTTCCATCCGTTCGTAAAATGACATAGGTGACACACATGCAAAATGTAATAATCATGTGAGAAGTCAGACAGCAAAGGAATCCGAAGAAAAATCGATAATTTCTTTTGCCTACGCAGTTGTTGACCTACGGGAAGAAAACAAGAAAAAAAAGAGTGTACGAAGGTGGCTGGAATTTTGTATTAAGATTTTTTCGCCAGTACTCACCCATGGACAGTGATGGTCAAAAATCTGCGAGGAAAATGAAAAACGGAACCACACAGAGATAATAGATGATTAGCGTTAACTTATGAAATTAATTTTGTAATGGAAAAATTACTTCAACACAGTTATCGCACTGTCGACAATGGGAAGTCCTTGGCATACGGTAGTAGTGGCAGGTGCGACACAACTTCAAATGAAAAGTTGTGTCTTTCACTTGTAAAGAAGATGGATGTTGTCTTGTATAGCGTTCGTCTTGCTCACCTGAAAACAATGATAGGTATGTATGTGAGTTAATAAGGGTGCAAAGTTAATAAGTTATTAATTGTATTTGGATAGGTTGATTCTGTTAAACCTTTCGGAAGAATGCCGGGATCCATAAAGGCTGCAAATGAGAAATGCACTATCGTTGATATTGTTGTGGCTGCTAATACACTTAGAATTGGAGCACTAATCTCGATTGGGAACTCTTTTATGTACCAAGGACATCTGAGGAATCGATTTAAAAGTAAAAATACCGAGCATTTCATTCAAAGCAGAAAAGTTCAACTAATACGGGGGAAAATTACTAACATGAATACGCAAATTAAGGTCGTGCAAACGCAGAAATTAGTCGTGCAAAATGTAACAGGTGCTAGCCTCTCCAACCATTGGAAGCAGGTCAACTCAGGGTCTTCCATACTGATACAAAATCTTTTATCTTAGTCGTACTTATTATTAACAAGAAATAAATTGGAGAAAATCAATAATGGCTGGAATCGAATTGATGTAGCGATAATAATGTAATGCACTGCACTGGAGAATCAGTCATCTGTCTAGAAATATGCGGTTTCAGCTTAAAGCTATTTAGCCAGAGGGATTCCTTCCAGACCGGATTCTGGTTTAGTAAAAAGCGGTAGTTACAATAGAAACAGCTTTAGCTGCATGTATCTAATTAGGAAATAAAAGTAAGTCTACCAATATCCCGCAGACTGAAGCTTCCGTTCGCACTTGGCGTAGTTTATTTTATTGCACCAACAATTTTTGAATTCATAATTATAAATTGCAATTACAATTTACAGGAAAGTTTAATGACAACTTTATAAAACAATTCGCATGTTTTTTTAAAGTCCCCTACTTCCAATCTAACTCCCTGTACGTCTCGTACCGCTGTGTAGGAGGCTTTCTCTCTTTTTGCCATGCGCTGACAAAAGGACGCCTTTTCTTTTTGCTTTTTAATTGCATCAATTTCTGCTTCCCTCCTAGAGCTTCAGAGGATCCCGATTCAATTATATTTCCATCGCTGAGATCGAGATTCAACGTGGCTTCATTTCCAGTGCTGGCATCAGCTATGTTGCGTTCTTCCTCCAAGGTATCTGCAGACGCAGCACCGATTTCACCTTGACTAGACGCAGTTGCAGCGGCGTTAGCTGCAGAAGCGTCGGCTCCGTTGTTAAGGTTAGCTTCCCGTTTCTTCTTCTTGTAAAACCTGATGTAGCTCGCGATTAGAAATATCTCGTAAAGTCTAAATGGAACAACTGCAACGGATGCAATCAACTCCGTGCTAGTGAGGTATATAGACGTCAAGAATATTTGAGCGAGGCAAATAGAGAAAAGTAAGGACATTGCTGCGCGAAGAGACTTCCAGCTTTTCTGAATTCATAAAAATGTAACCTTTTATAGTAGCTTGTAAAGCTGTAAGATTCTGTAGTCATATAGTGTATCAAATTGGCACAAGTCTTACATGAATTGTGCCAATAGGCATCAGAAAAGCCACAATAAGCCCAACTACACATGTTGCCAGTAAGCCAACGAATCCCACTCCTATCCGGAATAACCAAAATATATGTATTAATAATAATAAATATTAGAAGACTGAATATCACAAATTATCAGCGATTACTATTGTTCTCGAGGAAAAGAATACGATCAAACTTTTCATCATATTCTTGGGCCTTCTTCGGATTTGAAATATCTTGATCATTTCCCAGCGTATAGAAGTTCAGTGCTCCTTGAATGAACACAATGCCATACAACAATCCGACCAGATTTCCGATCTAGAGAGTTAACGCAATTAAATGAATTAAATTAAGGATGTCATACAGGAATATTATGCTTAGGTATGCTTACTAGTTCAATAAATGATGCTACTGCTATCACGCAAGACCCTTTGACTGAGCTATTGCATTTGCACGAGACTGAAAGCGCTTTGAATTTGAATCGACCTGAAGCCGGTGCGCCCTGACGTCGCAGGAAAAAGGCCCAGCGCTGCTTGACCTTGGGTCTTCCTTCAGGCTCCCTTTTGTTCCGATCTATTTCCTCTGGAGCAATTGAAAGCTCTGTAAGATTGTCGAATGAGTTACCCTCAGCATCCACGGACACAGATGCTTGGGAAGTAGCCATACTTGATAGAAATGATTTAGATGGTGCTTAGTAAGAATTCATCATTTTAAGGACTGGAGTCTTCTCAGTAAAAATGGAAGTATCATGATTCCATAATCAAAATTCCAAGATTCATAAGCAAAATTTTTCTCGTTCATAAGGATTTGAATATATATGTAGTATCCATATCAACTTATGGTGTACTGGATAATGATGGACTCGTGTTCATCTCGTTCATCTTAGCTCGTGCTATTTTTATTTCCACAGTAGCTAGTGTGTAAAACAGTTGCCTGGTAAAAGTCCCCGCTCTAAAACCATAGCCCATAAGATCAGAGTATTGACATAGATTGTACTGACGATGAGACTGAAACTGAAGTGAAGTGACGCCATCACAATCTATAATACCATACCTTTGGTAATTATCCACTGATCAATTCATTTACAATTCCACGTCCACAAGCAAACTAAGTTACCTTCTTTACATTTAAATTTGACCATTTATACATTTCCCTATGAACTTCAATTACGTACACTTCTTACTAAGATTTGAGGTTCAAGTGTTCATTGAACT
>JAHZNA010003271.1:0-17146 GCA_027743935.1 Sinodicranocentrus sp. ZH6
CATACGTCTCATCTCTTCATTCATCATTTCCAAGAATTGACGATTATTGTTGTGACGGAATGTCTGAGAATTAATAAAAATCAAGACTCAAGGATTGTATTGTTTGTTGATAAAAACAAAATTTGCAAGTAAGTTTATGTTTATATTGATACTCAAAAGCGAAGCCAAAATCTGAGTTTTAAGTATAGCACAATGCCTTTTTGTTCATTTCATTAAAGTACGTGATGCAGTTGACAGTGACAGTCAACAGTTGTGGTTCTTTCTTATAATTCCCTTTTACAGATCCATTCTATACTCTTTTAGGAAAGTAATTTGGGAAAATGGCTAGTGGTGGAGAGTCTGTGTCTGAAAATAATGTGGCTGAGTCTAGTTCTCATAGTTCAGATTCGAAGCACAAAACTAAAAATGACGTGGAAGTATTCTTTAATCGAAAATGGAGAATGGAGTTATTGATGCCTCAACATATCAGATACTGCCGAACTGTTTTGTTGAAAAGATTACCTTCGGCTTACGAAGATCTTGACACTCAAAGGTGATACAATTTTAATTAACTGAAGAAGTATGTTGATAATGTTAGCATTTGTTTGAAATAATGAGGATGACAATGCTTACTTTTCAATTTTATTTATTGGTTGCCAGTTATCACGCTTTACACTTGACTTATCGAAAGTTTTTAGGCAAAATTTTAAGTTGCACAAATTACTAAAAAAAAACCCTACTGTGTTATTTTTTGTAGAATGACCTTTCTGCATTTTGCCGTGACTAGTCTGGACATCCTGAAAGCGACGACTGAGGCTCTCAAGGCAGAGGAAAGAGCAAATATAATCGACTGGATTTACCATTTACAAATTATAGGAGGTATTGCAATAGTTGAAAAATGAGAAATTTTCATCAAATATTTACGCGTGGATTGTAAGATATTTTTTAAAATACAAAACCAAAATTGGATAACCTTTATTTCCTTACAGATCCTTCCGAACGTTGTGGATTTCAAGGTTCCTCTACATTTATGCTGAAAAAGTCACCTAATGATACTGGTCCAAACCAACTCCCCTCTCAAATTTTCTCCAGTCATATCACGATGACCTACGCAGCACTTGTGACCTTATTAACGTTAGGTGATGATCTGCAAAGAGTTGATAGAGATAGCATTTTGAAAGGTGTCTCATCTCTACAAAACCACGACGGAAGGTTTGTTATAATTTATAAGTATGAATTCATAAGTAGATTAATATCCATCACTTACCAATTTCACTCAGTCTGAGGGTTTTCGTGTAGTTTTCAAGCAAGTCTTGGCTGTACCGAAAAGGATATGAGGTTCGTTTACTGTGCAGTTTGCACGTGCTACATATTAAATGACTTCAGTCACATCAATATTCCTGGTTTGGTCGAGTTCATTAAAAATAGTTTTGTAAGTGTTTGTTACTATTACGGTGTTGTACCATAAAATGATTTTTATGAAGTTTTTCGAAGTACATAGGAAATTATCTTTTATGATGTTTATTTAGACATATGAAGGCTCGTTTACTTCTGGCTACGGTGTAGAAGGACATGCGGCTTATACATTTTGTGCTGTAGCGTCGTTATGTTTGTTAAATCGTTTTAATGAAGCATTTTCGGAGAGTGAGATTGAACGCTTGCGTCGCTGGTGCCTTTTAAGACAAGAATTTGGTTTCTCTGGAAGTAAGGCACATTTTTTCCTTTTCCTTGATCGGTATTGAAGTTTTTAAAAAAACTTTATCTCATATTGCCTATATTCCATAGGACCAAACAAAGCAGAAGATACGTGCTACTCGTACTGGGTGGTAGCAACTCTATCGGTAGGCGAAAATCCTTTTTGCATTATTGTGGTGTTCAAGATGCCTTCCTCCCACTAAACAAACATTTTTTTGTATTTTAGTTGCTGGATAGCGTGTACATGATCAATCATAATAGAAATGTAGACTTCCTGCTTGGTAATCAAAACCCACTGTCCGGAGGAATCGGAAAATGTGACAATGAACATGTGGACCCTTTACATACCTTCATGGGGCTTGCTGGACTATCACTGGTGCAATACAAAGGCCTTAATTCAATCAATTCAATGCTGACAATGAGTGAAAATGCAGTGGTGCACATGAGGAGTATTCATTTAAAATGGGGAACATGATTTAATTGCATTAAGTAAGTGTGATATAATGGCTTGGTGCCACAATATTTGTCTTCTTCAATTAACTTGTTACTTATGTAAGGTAACTTTTAAGAAATGCATTTAAGAACATTCAGTTGGGTACCAGGATATATATTTACATCCCAACAAGCGGAGAAAATACGATTTTTTTTGTATTACGGGATATAAATTTAGATCCATTTCGCTGTTACTAACTTCTAAATAAACTGTTAAGGAGTAACAGATTTTAAAATTCATTTAATACTGGCTAACATGAAAACTCGATTTTATTTTGTAAGGTTTTAAGTTAAGGTTATTGTTGAAATAATGAATTTAAATGTTTAATAAAAGTGTATTTTTATTGATTTCAAAATCTATGAATATAAATTTATATCCTTCGGGGATATATTGTCTTGATGAAGATTGCAGAAGTAATCGAAAGCTCGACTTAAAAATAAAATAGGTTCCTCCAATGTCGGAAATATTTCAAATAATATTTGTTTATGTCATTCGGGGATATTTTGTATGTCCTAGTACCCAACTGACACCCGACTTTGAGTTATTACGAAATCAAGTTAAAAAATTGACGTTTATTATATTTAATGTGCTTCAAGTAAATTTCGCCTCTATACCAATGTGTATACCTTTTTATACTAAGGGACAAGTCCCCAGAAATTCACATATTTCATGTTTCTTAATCATAACGATACTCCAATCACGGCAAGTTGTGAATCTTAAAAAACTCGATATACAATTATACTACAAAGCGTGTATGCTCAAAATCGAAATTCTGTCCATGTGCATTTTTCAGTACAAATTTTTTCACGATACGAAGAGCACATTGTGTTCTTAATAGTTGGCTATAGTTTGTTATAGGAAATAAAAGATATTTCAGCAAAATGTACAAGCTTGAGCTTGAAATAATAACAATATGCGTATTATTGTTTAATTACTTTTACAGTTGATGCTTTATTTCATATATGCAGTTTAGTTGCAGTAGTTTATAAATGCATAGTGTACATGTATATAATAGTAAATACAATTAATGGCTACAATAATGAAAGGCATGTCTGTTTGGAATAATTTCACGAAAACAACACTGGTCATATGTCATGGTTGATAGGCGGATATGACCGTTTTGCAAATATTATATTAAACATCATTGATATTTAGTATTTATATTACATTATGTACTTATTAAATTGGGTTTTGTTGTTAAATTATAATGCCACAATTCATGAAAGTATACAGTGGGTTATTTTGAAACATAACTAAACTTTCTTCCTTGTATTTAATGTCAAATCTTCGAATTTGTATTAATGATACCTTGCTAATATTATTATCGTACATATACCCATATAATAAGTTTTTTTTCTCCTATAAAGTTTGCGAAGTACTAATTATTGCGGAATTGGTCAGCAGCCAGTATCTTGGTATTGATTGACGATCAAGTAAATCATACATGCGAGTCTAAAATTGAATATTTTGCGATACAATATTCCTAAAAAAATATTAATCGTTTGTAACAAAATCAAAGATTGGCCAGACACTAAACAAATTATCAAATGTTATCGCTTTATATTTTTGGTTCTTAAATAAAACTGGGTGAAGTATCAACGAAAGATTTGGAAGAGGCTGTTCTATATAGTTAATACTTATTAATCATTTTATACTTAGGTATATATATTTATCAATCATCACAGATTTTTGCAAGCAGTACATTTATCATTAATTTTTCTTAACCTATACTTACAACGGAGCTGATATAATTTCAATTATAAATTACCTATTGGCGGGATCTAACGATGATCTCCACTTTGAAAAATTATACAACTTAAAATGTTACACACTAATATATAAAAAGTCGCCTCCGCTAAACTGCCTAAATAATGTGGTATGTCAGCATATTTGGCGACTGCAAATAAACAATAAGTTATAACTCAAATAAATGCTGAGCATACTTTTATGGCTGAATTTTGTAAACACAAATTGGAAGTTTGGAAGCATAGGTAGGTATATATCAATAAATATTACGTCAATTATGCAAGCAATGATTATTCGTTCCACTTTCACGGTAAGTCGGACAGTTAGTTGTTCTGTTATATACGCTTCATAACATGGCAGATTTGTGCTTGAACTCGATTTGACCAGCACCATATCACTGTATTCAACAATGCATCGCGCCATTAGAGTTGTCATTGAAATGCGAATTACTAACGGTAAGTTGTAGCTACATGCTTAGGTAGTGTTGAGTAACTTTGAAGAAAGTCTGAATTATCAAATGACAAAGCCTTACACAATGTACTTTTATGCTATTATAATATTACATTCATAAAATTAAGCCGTATAGAAGCCTTTTCAATTTGTAAAATAAATCACAGCAGTGAATTTTAGCCTGACTGGAGTCATCAAAACAAAATAGGCTTATTTTTACAACGTTCGGACACATAATGCGTGAACTTCCTCAAAAATTTTGGATATTCTCGTTTATATACTGCTCTCAACGCTGCAGCAGGAGCCCACCCACCTGGGTTTACTGCAATTTACGAAAGTGTTATTGTTACTTGATATCACAATCATATTTTTTTGCATACGATAAAAAGAAAAGTTTACTTACTTTCTGAACAATAGGTCACTTTGCAGGTCAAATTATCTCTAGTAACCTCAGCTCCATTTTTTGGTGGTTCCACAATGGTTTGACATACCATACAAACTATCATGTCAACGCGGATGTATTTTCCATTCTTAGCCTCCTGTGATTAAAAAAATGCATTCCATTTTTTATTTCTAACTTTAGCGATAAAATAGATATTTACATGATTACATTTTAAACGACCAAATTAATTAAATATAATAGGTAAACAATAGTATACCGGAGCCTTATCATGATCAGTAGAATGATTACAGACAATCCAAGTTCTGGGCCCGTCGGAGTCGCGTGCATCAGGAACGGATCGAATATGGGACCAAAACAATGCATCTCTTTGTGCCGCAGGCCAAACCCGTTTATGAATTTGAAGGAACACTAATGTATCATCTGATACAGTTTCCAAAATGGTCATTTGCTCTAAGGTAGCTGATGTTTAAAACATTTGGAAAAGTTAACTTGTGAACTTAAGAGTATTGATAATATAATAATTTTAAATAATTTTACTGTCTTTTTTGCTCACTGCATAAATTCGACACAATTCGAAACTGAATTCAGAATGGCTGACGCCGTAGCCTGAAAATATCAAGAACTATGTTAAAAGAATGTTCTATTCTGTACGTAATCATAGATTTATAATTTTCCAAATGTGTTTCAAACGTTATAAAGATTACCTTAAATGTTAACGCTTCACCTCGAAAATCAACTATTTTCAGACCAGATTGAGTCAACGCATCATTTAAACTGCCAATATCTAGGAATGGAACAAAAAACAGGAATGTTTCAGTGTAATCGGTAACAAAAAACTGCAGCCTCAACATTAAAACCTTTTTACTTGTACGATGTCGACGACGTACCTAACTAAAAACTAATAAATAACATATAACATGAATGTGCTTTCACACATTAATCACTCATGACTCACTCAACTGAAAGTAGAAATAGGTTCATTCAGTACTATTCAGTAGTGCTCTGTCATGATGATGACTAATATGATAAATAATGCCTAAAAATGGGGATCATTCCTAAATGAATATTCCCCTTTGTTTGCTTTCAGAGACAAACAAGACAAGCACACAATCAAGAACGGTGTCACTTCACATCATAATTTCGGCTTAAAAGCATTCGTCAATGAATGTACTTAAACTAATTAATGATATTTTATGAATTGTAATTGACGCATGTGCCTGTGTCATGTGTATATCTACTCCATCTATCAATACGCTATATATTATGATAACCCTCTTACTGGATAAAAATAAAAGTCGCAGTATACAATATTCTCATTATTCTCAAACCCAAGGGTTGACAGTGAACCTGATATCGCAAGATCAGTAAACAGTTTTGAGTTTTAACAGTAGTTGGTTGATGTTATTTGGTTTTGAAACTACTGTAATATACTGTTTTGTATCACTGTTGTATGTATAAAATGGGCATGGACAACGGACATTTGTCACATGATGAATCAATTTAATGGAGCAATTCAAATGTAAACTGAAGCTAAAACTTGGTTTTGTATCACTGTTGTATGTATAAAATGGGCATGGACAACGGACATTTGTCACATGATGAATCAATTTAATGGAGCAATTCAAATGTAAACTGAAGCTAAAAACACATGAATTTTAATCCACCAGGAGTTTTTTTTTATCATAAAGAAAACTCTCAAAGCCAAAGCCACAAATGTCAAAACGATGTTGACATCACGCTTGAACTAACTGAAATACGCATATATCCATCGACACATGACTCACAATCTTAAATCTTACAAATAATCCAATAATCCCAAATTCTCGCCAAGTCACTGCAGGTCTTTAAAATGGAATTATCCAGTAAATCACAAGTAAGCTGAAAATACCCAATCTCTAATCTCTACCCAAGTCCACCAACCAGTTTACACAATTAATAGTAAGCCGTACTTCATTTTAAGATTTAATTATGTCCTATAAATAGAACCACACAAAGTAGCCTCAAGTCTCATCAACTCAAGTACTACAATTAGTTTTTTCCCAATTCATATTCATTCATAATGCTGTCTTTGCTACACTTTGCTATCACCACAATACATTAACATTACTGCTGTACTCTCCAGTCCCAGTCCCGACGCGATACCCAGTAAAGCCCTTGGCTGCTGGATTAGGGAGCATCACTTAAAACCTTTTCATGCAGACTTATCCCCAACACAACAAAGGCCCTTTTCAAGACTTGTTTCAATTATGCATGATGATTTTTGTGTGCGTTCGCTTGTATGTATTTGTTTTATGCAGAGAGAGATAGTGTGGAGTGGAGTGGACTGTGGTGAGCTTAAGCGTACACGCACTTGCACTTAAAAAAACTTAGCACAACTAGAACTTCGAATAGAATCCAACAGGACGGATAAGACAGTCATTGACATTGAACAAAGGAATTAAGAATGATGTACGTACATAGCTGTAGCTGAAGCCATGTAAAAAGCAGATCAGATGAGAAGAGATGAGATGAAGATGAAATACACCACAAGATACTAGAGGTGAGATACATTCAACTTCAACTCAACATTACACAAATCAGACACGAAATCTCTTCAGGATCATCGGCATTCAGCATCTCACTAATCTCACATGTTTTATAAATACGAACAAGTTATTATATGGGTCATGATGATTAATATGATTAGTTACTAAACTAAACACCTAAATTCTAATTCAGCAATTCAGAGCACTACTACAATTTTTTAAAGTATTTTAAAACTGCTTGAAAAATCAAGCAACTGAAACTTACCTATTATTATTATATACATGGCTTCTGCTGACGCCAACGCATACTACATTTACTTGGATGCAATGCAGCATATATACTAAAATACTCTATCTATTAAAAACTAATTTGCCATTGATTAGTAATTTGGACGTGGACGATCTGTTAACCTACTGGCTATGCGTGTTTACTGTTTACTGGTTTTAGGTTTTAGTACATTTTAGCGTCATTCGCCAATTTTTTCACCTCTGACATCTTCATAATATATGACGCATATAATGAAACCAACACGGCGAGTGCAAACAAGCTTTATGGGAGAATACATTCACAGTTCTTTGTAAAATTTGATTGATTAGTGGAAGATCAAAGTCTGAATCTTAAACTAAATTAGGTCGACAAATATTGCTATATGTGCGTATACACATAAAAGTAAATTTTTTACTTTGCGTCATCATGTCATCATATCATTCATATCCTATCCTATATCTTATCCTAAATAAATGCCATACACCACAAGACACCAGCTTGATATGATATGCATGCTTAGGCTTCCAGAATCATGAAAAATATTTAGGTATTAATATTTCATACATCAATTTAGTTTTGTTTACCAAATTTATCAGTTGTCCTGAAAAACGGTGACTCAGTATCGTCGTGGGCTGTAGGTGTCGGGGTATCTAAATCTTCAGTTCCATTCAATTGCAAACTGCTACTACTGTTTGTGGTAAGATGACTGGGTAATTCAAAATCACAAATTCTCCCATTCGTAGCGGACGCCAAAAGATCAAAATATTTTTGGAGCGTATCAATTTGTTGCACTAAAATCCCGCGATAATTTTCTAATTCGGAAAGTTTGACGTTCAGACTCCTTCCACGATGAAAACTTGAAGAAGAAGTGATTGATTGAGTCGTTGATGAGATTGAAACAGCACTTCCATGTCTTTTCAAGCTATTTTGGCTTCCATATCCAGACTCACGCTACGTAGTACAAACACAAACACACATAACATGTATATAAATTCAGACAAAAAGGCAACGCTGAATAATAAGAAGATTAGAGTAGAATAGAATCTTGACAAGTATCATCCATCTCTTTCTACCAATGAGCATTCACAAAAATGACAAAGGACGAAATAAAAAAAACCTAATATATTATGTGATAATTATTATTGACGATAGACATTGTTGACCAATGGTTATTTTCAAGGACATTTATTACGTCACGTACGCACTTTTACGCATATATATCTGGCCTAACCCAGCACTGCCAAGCCAAGGTTGTCGGCTGTTTTTGGTGTATATCGTCAATCGTATTATCGTCTAGTCTAATCAATAGTTAGGTAGTTGTAAAATTAGATATTGTTGAGTTTGTTTTCTATTAAAGTTTTTGGAATCTTTAAATGCATATGAAAAAAAGTAGAATCCTCTAGTTTAGAAATGGTAATAAAAATGTACAACTCGGAATTTTTACGAAAACTATTAATATGAATTATTTATCATCATCACTTATCTACTACGATCTTTGAGATGATGAAATGATTTCTACTTATTATGACTTATGAAATTCAAGGAACAAAAACAAGCTAATAATTAAAAACCTATACATTGGAACATTGCGTGGAGATTGTCTTTTGTCTTGTCAATCATGATTTTCCCCTCAATCAAACCCGTTTTAAATCATGATACGTCATATCATTGTCATATCTGTCCTCTTCGACAAACAGCAATAAAACAAATATTCACAAAGAACATAAAATAAAATAAACCATACCTTGGAAACTTCAAGTGCTTCTACCCACTTGCTTTTCTCATCAGCGTTGGTTGCTCGTAAATACCAAACGCAATCGTTGAGAGAGACATCAAAGCGACATTCGTCAAACTCGTGGGGCTATATATTCAAATCGGACGAACGAAGATTTCATTAATTATTAATCAAATTCAAAGTTTAACAATAGTTTTATAGTTTTACCCAATAGTACCCATGCATCAATTAGTTTCTTATATATTAATACATCGGAATAGAAGCGTTAAGAGCGTTTATATTTTTTGCTTTTATTTTAACATTTCCATTGCATTGCCATTCTATATTTTTGCACAATCATTTCCATTTGGCATTGATTATTGATTATGATGAATGATGATGGCATATGGCATACATGAATGAAAATGAGGAAAAATAGTTGTAAGTATGTGAAAAAAGAATCCGATGTATTTACAACTTATCATACATACTCAAATGCCCGAATCTGGCATGGCAAAAACGCCACTTTCCAGTTTTTTGCCATTTTCGAACATTTAGGATTTAGGTATTATTCGAACAAATTCCAACCAATTCCAATTTTCCCCCGCCTGGGCGATTTCCGGGCACTTGGGTGTGGAAAGTGGCAAATATTTCATCGGATTCTTCTTCCTCATTGAAGTACACTGATTGTGAGTACAAATTTTCAGCCAAATATCGTTCACCCCCATTGGCCCCATTGACCGGTTAGTGGTTAGGTCCAAAACGTCTGTGTACAAGTAAGATAAGATTGAAAGACCAAATTATTACCTTGATGTTTGCTTTCAAAATTGAAATGGACCCACGACATCCAAAAGATAGATCGAATTCTGATTTGTAGTATGACAGCGTTCCTTCCTTGAGAACAATAAACCGATCTTGCCATCCATGAATGTAGTTCGTCCATTTACTTAATACGCCATGCATTTCACCGCGTGGGCAGTTACTGTTCAAAATGCCCATGTCATCTTCTTCGTCGGTTAAAGTTGGACTGTGATCTTGAGACATGGTGACTGATTTGATGATTTACGACTGTTTTCAACACGTAGCTAGTTTGCACCTTAAGTCAAGAATCACTGTAAGACAGTAACAGCAACAGCATTTTAGATTTAAGTTGAATTTTGAAAGGATCGTGATAATCCGATTTCGCCCTTTTGGAAAGATTAACCAGCGACAAGGGTGTTAGAGGGTGAGCTCAAGTACTGATTCTGAGCTTACATGCTGTCCCGTTTTAATTTTAAGAATTCAGGAATTAAAACCTTATCATTCAGATTTTAGATTCATTAGTTCATTAGTTTTATAAGCTAACATTTTTGCCGGCTGCGACGTTACTACAGGAAATAGGTGTGCTTCGTGCTTCCCATGCTGCCATGCTTCCATTAATTGTAAGTTTCATGCATGTTTAAAGATGCGACTGTTGATATGTAATGTAAATCATGTGTGTAGTGTGCGTAGGCGTAAACCTTCCAACCATATTCAAGTAAATGATAGGTGCCCCCACTCGTTTTCAGTAATGTTGCTCATGAATGGTGCGTGTGCGTGACGCGTGAGTGAGTTAAGCGTTCACAGTCACAGCGCCAGGCCTTGCGGCTACAGCAGTTTTTAGCACCGGTTGATTTAGGTTATTTAATTAGTTAGTAGGTAAAGACGGTCAACCCGGTTGGATTATAGAAAGGGTGAACAGGTTTTTCTTTATTAAAA
This sequence comes from Sinodicranocentrus sp. ZH6, assembly GCA_027743935.1. Lineage (NCBI taxonomy): Eukaryota > Metazoa > Arthropoda > Collembola > Entomobryomorpha > Entomobryidae > Sinodicranocentrus > Sinodicranocentrus sp. ZH6. The sequence continues at coordinate 11,011 of JAHZNA010003271.1, forward strand.
GGTTAGGTTACATCCGAGAAGTCAAAATACCCCACCCCAGCGGGTGAGGTCGGGTTGGCCGTTTTCCTCCTCCCCAAAATAATTAAGGTTTTTCATGAAATGTTCACAAATATTTTCAGATAGATTCTGAACATGTCAATTTTCAAATCCCGGGCGGGGGTCCATCCAGTTCCTAAATCATGTCCCAAAATAATCCCAGTCAAATTCTGCCCTTTGCTATATTTGTTAAATAACCTAACAAATTAAATAACCTTAAATCAACCCGTGCTAATAACTTGGTACTGTAGCTTCTGCATTTGGAACCTTTGTCTTCGTGCCTGATGCTGTGGTCTAGTCACCCTACTTTCTTAAGCATGCAAGCTTGCATTTGATTTTGTTGATACTGCTTATGTACGACTTTCTCACAGTACCCAAACCCATGTATGATATCAACATTCCGCTTCGTTTTAAAACTCATTTTTGGTGTATTCTGACAACTCTCAAATTCATAACAACGCAATCAGAAACGACAGGTATTAAGTACCGACTGAGGCTTTTTTGACCTAATTCATCAAGCGACTGGAGGTAAGAGACATCAATTTTCTATTTTAGCGAAAAGATAAAAATCTGAATAATTATGTAAATATGTTTACGTAATTCTGCAATTCCACTAAATACTCGTTGTACTAGTCCAATCCCTAAATGTCTGTCTTTTAACATTGAATATCAAATAAGCAATCAGCATTTAAAATTGAATGATTTCTTCATTCGTAGTAGTTTGTGTCAAGTATGGGCAGAATATAAAATGACCGATATGTGTCATGGGTTTTCCATAGGTGGAGATGAAGCTAGACAATTTTAAACATCGACATCACGTTGAGCCTTGCATCTTATTTTGCATTGCCTATTGCCTTGTCACTTGTATTTTATGTTTCTTAATATTCATAAGTATCACCTTATGTATTTTTAATTAATTAAATTTACAGAAATATGGCTTCAATGAACGGTCAGAATTCTCAACTAACACTAAACGCACCGTCTGGTTCAAACGTTGCCAATCCTCAACTAACCAGTATAGCTAACTCCACATCAATGCCCGGAACTAATAATATTCAACCCACCGTACAGCCTCAAGCTCCAAACGTTATTTTAACAAGAAAATGTTTACAGGACCTTGTGAAGCAAGTGGATCCCAATGAACAATTAGATGAAGATGTGGAAGATCTTTTGCTTGGCTATGCAGATGAATTTTTCGAGCAGATCGTAGAAGGAGCTTGTGCAATTGCTGCACATCGTAAAGCCACTGCAGTGGAAGTAAAAGACCTTCAAACATATTTAGAAAGAAGTACCAGCACTTGGGTTCCAGGCTTTGGAAGTGAAGAGCCAAAAACGTTCAAACGAGCACCAGTTACAGAGGCTCATAAACAGCGAATGGCTTTAATTAAAAAGCAACTTAAGAAATATTAAGAATTTAAAAAAGTCTAATGTGTTAGAATGTAGTTATTCTAGTTAGTGCACAAAAACTAGCAAATTTTATGGAATGTAAAGATAAGACACCAGAATAATAATTTGTAATAAGCAAGGGAATAGATAGGAAACGAATAACACCCCGAGAAAACGTGACAGCTACCTTTGTTGACTTCAAATAATTAGAAATTATTTAAAGCTCAAGTTTTCGTAACAGTTGCCAGCATGTATTTTTTCTATAAGCAGGTCTTTCAATATAAAATTTTTATATTATATTTACATAATGATTATTCATCGACTTCTTTTTACGCGTATATGCACTAAACTTTGTTCCCGTTAACCAACATGAACTCTAAACTCCGATCCTGGTCATATATATTTTCCATTTTTCGACTAAACTGTAATCCCGAATGCGTTAAAATACAAATACTAATACTGTTATGTAATTGAATAATTATGACATTATGTATCTAAATTACTTGGAGCTGAAACATTCAGCTACATCTACAATTGTTCTTCCTGTATCCGTTTAAATCTTTAGCCCCGACAGACTGTTAGGCAAACGCAAACCTAGATTCACCCAACTAACTAGGGATTTGATAGGATTTAACGGGACTTGTAATCTAATGGGAAACACTGTTTTCAGCTCCACTGGTAGTTCTTTAATACAAAAATCTAATTCTGTTCTGATTCTCATGCAAACGAAACTGATTTTTTGGGACAATACAATAGGTCTGGAAAGGAGTGGGCACAGTAAAAGTACATATTAGGAAAGAGTACAAGTAATATTTTTTTTATTTACCTTATAAGAAACTAAATAGTTTTTCACGCAAGACAACACGGTACGGTAGCAGTCCACCAGACCTTCTTTTTTCCTGTTGTATCGTTCAGTTTTGGGTAGAATTTGAGTTTTGAATGTATCAAAGGGACTATAAAAGCACAGATCGAAGTGAGTGAAGAACTTTACCCAAGCTCCTCGGGCGGGATCAGGCAAATACGGTTACTTGTTAATATCACGTTACATATAGGATTACATAAACACACATCAGACAATTTTGCAGTAAGTTACTGCTGTCGCTACAAATAGAAATAGTTCTATGAATTTTGTCAAAATCCCGTTTGTCAAAAAGTCCTCAGTTTGGTCTGGAAAATGTCGATTTGAATGAATAAACGAGGAAAGTTTTGGTTTCACAATCCCTCCCCATCACTCAAAAAAATCCACTTCCAACTTCACGCACTCACAGTAAACTTTTAGGAAATGTTGCATTTATATTCTCAGCTAAGCTAACATTCTCCTGCTTCTGCCTTCATTGAATCTTATTCGTCTTTAACGGTTGAGAACAATTACTCAGCGCGGTCACACAGATACGACTGAATTTAGTGTGAATAAAGTAATACTGAAATTGAAATCAGAAAACAGGTCACAAAACACAAGCTATATTTAATTATATTTTGCATGTGTATTTAGATTTTAAAATACGGCTTTGGATACCCAATACGTCAACGTCATTACTAAATGGGGAAATTTCGACATTTGCCATTCTAATAGTTGTTAATTAATTTGACGATTTCATAAAAATCGTTAAATGCAACTCATCAAAGTTTCGTTGAGTATCCCTGAACTCTCAACCCACATCAAGAAACCGAGAAGTATATTGGTCATCAATTTATTCGATCCCTTCCTAACAGCAATCATCATGTACTAAAATAAAAGTTGAGAGTAGTCGTACTGCGCACCCTTTCGGAAGTGCCAAAAGTCTTTCCACCTTCTGAAAATGTATAATGATACTGACTTTTTTTTAAACATGCGTAGTTTCTTTTTCGATGCGCAGAAGTATTATTAAATACTAAATACCTGTTATTTCACAAGACAAAAGACTAACAACTAATATTGATATTACGTTACAAAGTTGGGCAAGGTATGCTTCGTTGTCAGTTTCTTCCAAAAAAAAATTTCCGGGATATGTGGCTGTTAAATTAAATGTTAAGAACACATCGTAATAACACGTATATATGAAAAACCAAATTTAATTTTAACTTAAAATGGATTGCTGAGTAAAGATCAAAATAAGAAGTAAGAGTAGGCTAATAGAAACAGGTGACACGATACAAACACCAGCTGACTTTGGGAGATAAGGTACATGTTGTCTATCATCAAATCTACTAATACTACGTTAAAGCTAATCGTCAGCGAAAACCCAACTTACACACAAAAAGTGTACGGCAATGGCTATTATGTCTGATGCTCTCGCCTGAAAGCCCTTAAATAATTAATTAACAAAGGTTCTGAAAATTGCGGTGTTTTATCATTTGTCATTAGCAATTTTTCTCATATTCTTTTGCCAGTTTTTACACAACACATTTAAAACAATCTTATTGGTAGTTTCTTACACTGGATATACACCTGTTGTAATATTTGCGCTAACTCATAGATATAATCTTAAACAATAAAGAAATTATAAATATAAAACGTGGGTAAGGCTTTGCAACATTTGAAATGAACCTAAGATTTACTTTTGTGTACCACACATAGTACACTAGAACTAGAACAGATGACGAGGGCACATAAAGAAATACGTCGTCTAGCGGTGGATGGTCCTAAGCACACTAAAGTGGGTCTGTAGCAGGAAGTTATTAAAGCGGGATAATAAGATGAGAATAAGTAACTTGCACTGGCATGCATTCAATCACACGGCGCACGAGAGTTTAGTCTGCAACCAGTTTAATTGTAATTAAAATTAAAGCTAAATCGTTTTCAAAAGTTAAATCAAATCAAATTTAAAAAAATTAGAATCGGCAACAGAAACGGTTAATGAGTAGCAGACTTTAAAATTCATTTTATACATGCTAACATGAAAACTCAATTTTGCCAGGTGTAGTATTTTGGAGTTACCGTGCGACGTTTGATTTTTAAAATAATGAATTTTAAGTTGTTTTAGGAAAATTTTTTACCTTATGATGTCAAAACCGTATTGATTTTTTGTTGATTTTAAAATCTAGGGACACATTTATATCAAAAGATACGAATACTGAATGATCTACGCTTCAGCTAATAAAAATCTAATCTTGTGGCTTGGTTTCATGTTGCTGTTGCCTTTCATGTGCTGATAACAATAATTGCTAAGTGATAAAACATACGAGCCTAGCAATTCTATGATTGTTCGACACTTAAATTTGCCCGTGTGGGTCTCGTCAGTCGTTAGTCAGTGCCCAGTACAATTGCTATCACCCAAGACACTGATTTTGGTAGTGCAGTGACAAAAATGAATAACCAAACAGGACGAGATAGGTTAAGTTATGCAATTAAGCTAGGTTGATGGGATTGTAATATGATATTTTGAATAAGCAAATAATATAGTATAGTTACAGTTAAGAGTAGTCTGATGGGGGATGCTGATGCTGGGGACCCAAATTGGTACGCCAATGCTGTGGGCCTACTTTAGTCTGCTGGAGACTCTCCACGGTCGACCGTCTGCTGTTGTGGTCAAGTATTTACATTGATTACACATACACAACAACACAACATAGATATACCGTACGTAGTTAATACGTAAATTGTACTATACTCTTGTGTGAGTGAGGGTAGTAAAAGGTACTAACTAAGACATACACTTGCACTTGACTATGTTAATGTTATGCATATTTACTTTACGTAACAAAACAATACGTAATATCTTACATTTTGTAAGTACTCGAAATGTAAATACGATCGTAATATTATTCCCTCCCCTTTTACATATTTTGCAAGGTTCCGGACATGATTAGTCTCTCTCATAAAATGCTGATCAGTGATTTCCTCTTAATGAAAATTGGATGAAGATGAAATGAAATGATAAAAACTTACTACTTGCATTAAAAAATGAACCATGTGCATGTAGCAAAATAAAAATTTCAGCGGTACACCATGGGTGAATCCCCGCTAGCACGGCGCACGACCCCCCTTAGCACGGGGTTGCCAGCACGGCGTTGGAGCACGGCGCCGTGCTTCAGTATTTTACATGATTCTAATGAAGTGCCGTGCTCAAATTTTTATGTGTGTTCGTAAATGCCCCCCTCCAGCACGGCGTTTGAGCACGGCGATTCTAAATGAATGGTTAGATTAGCATAGTTTTAAAATTTGATGGGTTAGGTTTCTACGTGACTTTATATGTTATTGGTTAGGTTAACATGAGATTTTGAATTTGAGATGGTTAATTTGATGGGTTAGGTTACATCGGGGACTTTATGTGATGTGATGGTTTATGTAAAATACTGTGGCACGCGCACGGCCCCGTGCTCCAGCACCGTGATAGAACGGAAGTGATTACGAACAGATAAATTTTTAACACGGCACGGCAGTAGAATCTTGTAAAACGCCGTGCTCCAACGCCGTGCTATGCTGGAAGGAATCATTTACAAACATGCAATAAAATTTGAGCACGGCATGGCATTGGAATCATTAAAAATATTGTGCTCCAACGCCGTGCTGGAGGGGGCCATTTACGAACACATAAAAAAACTAGTCATTCACGAATAATCAAAAAGGCTGCAAATTAGACGTTAAATTTATTTAAATTGGCAGTTAAACAAGTATTTATTGCATGGTTGGTACTTTTTCGCTTATCTGAAATTTCGTCCACTTCTGCATATAAAGTAGGGATGCTGAGTACTGGAAAAGGTAGCTTGATAACTAATGTACATAATACTGATG